>QJNY01000789.1:0-25560 GCA_004155945.1 Monosporascus sp. mg162
CCGCACGGTACTTCGCACGTTAGGGATTAAGGGATCACCTAGCCCAAGCACCACCTGGAAAAAAGCTCATGTAGACTTGTCATCGGTTTTCAGACAAGGGCAACCAACAGGAGATCACCATTACCTGGATAAGTGGGGATCGGTGCAACACGGGTATCTGCATCTGCACGCCCGATGGATCGGCGTAAAACCAGACTCGAATCGTCGAAACCTTGCTAATCAACAAATGGACCCCGCCGGCTAGACTAAAGCTCAGGAGGCTCTGAACCTTTGACAGGACGGCGCGCGAAACGGGAACGACGGCTGTTTCCACACGCCAATATCGGCTGGGAATCCTCGGGCACTGCCCCATTATTGCTTCTCCGCACTGCCCGACCGTTTCTAGTTTCGGGATCTGACCAATGCTCATTCATCTGCCCTAGCTTGTTGCGGCGCGAGCAAGCATGGACCATGTGTTAGAGATAACGGTCAGACGTACCCGCGTGCAGCGGTAGCAACACCCGGTTCACCCGAATGGGGCGTCACGCCTTACTTCGCCTCGAGAACTACCTGGATTGGGATGAAACATGTCGGCGCTTGTCATTGAAACGTGGAGCCCAAGCTGCCTACCTCGCCTACCTAAGCAGATACCCGACCCATGACCGGGGTTCCAGACGGGTCGCATTGCGTATGCAATGCTGCGCAGCGAGAAGCAAGGCGTACGTCGTTTGTGTCCCCAGTCCCTGCAACCCGCTCCAGGGTGCATTCTATGCATGCAGCAGCAACGTGGCAGTAAGCATGCATCCCGCTATAGCAGCCGTAGCGCCCGAGAGGATAGACTGTGGGTTTTGGGCGAGCGAGCAGCCCGTTTCCTTGTCGCTCTGATTCTCACAGAGACGCTGCCGGCTTCGTCGGACGCTGTGCCCCCCCATCTTGCATTTCTTTGGCCCCAATCCCCCACCGCAGTTGCACCGCCCGTCATCCCACTGGCATTGCGGAATATTAACTCGGTTTCAAAGCACCCTGTCTGCCAGGCGTTTTCTGTTTTCGCCTTGTCTCGCGATCTCTGTGTTCCCGCAAAAGGAAAAGTTAGCGCCGATGGTGCCCGGCATCTAGACCCTAGAATAGGTAGGCAACGTGCCGCCGCTACATGCGGGCCGGCGAAGTTGGATTTCTTATCCCTGCAGTAGGTAAGTAGTACACGGCGCCCTGCATAAGAGAGACCGCCTCGTGCGAGATCCCCCCCCATGCCGCCAAGACCGTTCCCTCTCTGTTCCTGCATGGAACAGCAGCAGCACGCGGGTAGGCACAAGGGTAAGATACGTTGAAAAGATCGATCGCGAAAACGTGTCTGTCTGTGTCAGCCTCCCGCAACCAACTTGAGAGTTCCTTCTGCTCTTCATCCGAGCGTTCTAATAAAGAGCGCAGAACGCCACCGCGGAACCTTAGACATAACAGGGCCGTATGTACCTGTGCGTGACAGTTGCTTTCGAAGCTAGAGTAGACGCGGGAAGCCCGGCATATAAGCTGAATAATCGAACCTATGGCATCTCCGATCTGTTTCTGCCGATGTTCCGATATAGGTAATTTTGCTGTCGCGGGGTTGGTAGGTAAGCAGGCGGGTATGTGCATGTATGCGTGTGGGAGACAAGGCGCCGTCCATCATGCTTCATTGCACAATACGTCTATTACGGGACAGAAAAGAAACTAGAAGGTTGCTTCTCCTCCATCTCGACAGCTCGGGTTGAAAAAATATTTTGACGGCGGGACGGTTTTTCCTCTTGGTCCGCGGTGCCGCTGCCGTGGGTTTGCATGGGAGGAGGTGGTGGCTGTGGTGGAACACGTCCATCCACCCATCCGTACATCCACGCTTGACGTTGGCAAGGGGCCCGGCTCTCAGAACTGGAAGCATCGGCCAAGATCCACTATGCCTTGCATACGCGCATATATACCTACATACGGACCTACATGCATGTATGTACCCTGTATTTCCTGGATATCTGTCTAGCGAGCAGGCGGCATGGCATGGCATGGCATGACATGACATAGTATGGTGTGGACCGAACAATCAACGTGTAACAAACAGCACGGGAACAAGAATGCGAGAGAGAGTGTGTGTGTGTCATAGGGCCAAGTAGATTAATCAGCATGATACGCCAGGCTCCATTCAGGCGTGTCTCGTCCCAGGTCTTCTATGCCATTCGTTGGACAAAGATAGGCGAATGCCTACACACCTCAGGTAGCCTGACCCTGCCGGTCCCATGTGTGGCAGCCTGCCCGCCACCATCTTGCCTGTGCCTGCAGCTTGCACACACACACACACACAGAGAGAGAGAGAATCTCTCTCTCTCGCTTCGTGAAGGCCTGGTAGCTAATCAACTGGCCGGCCGTCCCACGGTCCATATGTATCATGGTGATGGCCACCGGCTTCCTGGCATCCCCCTCTACCTGCATTGCGCATGCCCTTACATATCAGGAGTACACCATCTATCGAACGCCGAATGCAGTATAAGTGAGAAACCTGAGAATAGATGATCCGTCAAAAATAAATTCATTTCGCTGTGGCTTGCTTGCTTGCTCGTACTGTCGGTGTAACTCCTAACGCTCGAGTCCCAATGCGAGTGTAAACCCGTGAACCATACCATGCAAAACGCCGAAACCTGTATCCTGTATGTGTGTATATCTCCTCTTAGCGCCAAAGACGTCATTACCGGACCGACCAGTATCCCCAGAATTCACGTCGATGGATAGGGGTATATCCTTATTTTCGTTCCCGCCGCCCTTATCATTTCTTCTTTCTCATGCTCTTCCTTATCATCCATTGCTCCGCGCGCTTACGCACTAGCCGCAACCTCGCGAGCTATTTCGCTCTTCATTCTCACTAGTCGCTCCCGCATGTCGAGGAGATCCGTCAGCTTATTCTCAGGGGGTTCCTTCAGGGTCACGATCTCCTTGTGAAGTGCCTCGTATCGCTCATAATATCGCGTAAACAGCGATGCCCGCTTCAGAATTTCCTTGCTCACCCGCGGTCTCTTATTCGACACGGGCGGCTCCGTCTCCCGCTCCTTGCGCTTCTTGATACCCAACACCGAGTTGCCGTTCGTCAGTCCGTTGGTGCGGTCTCCATTGCGTTGCTGTTGTTGCTGCTGCTTCTTCTGACTCTGCGTCTGGGCCTGGCTTTGCTCTTCGAGGTCCGATGCATTGGTAGGGGGTGATGAGGCAAGTGGCGATGACTTGGCCGGAGACGTGTTCTTGCTCTTGATAGACAAGCTCGAAGATTGCGTCACAGTGATGGTACTGCGGGAAGTCTGGCTTACATCCGACATGCGGTGCTTTGTTGTAGTGGTATTAGGGCGAGGTTTCTGGATCTCCTTAGGTTTAAGACGCTTCGACAGAGGTGTACCCGAGCTTGAGCTGCTGTCGTCGTCCTCGCGTGCCCGTTTGGTGGAGGCAGAGATCGGGGCTTTCAAGGGTGCGCGTGGAGCTCGAACAACAGGTTTCGGCTTAGGCGCCGAAACAGGCGCCGGGGATTCTTTCCGCCTCTCAACAGCCTTCTCCGCCACTTGTTCTACGGGTCTCTTATTCGGCTTCTCGACGGGCCGCGGTTTAGCAACCGGCGCCGGATTCGAGGATGGCGCCTCATCGCCGCTGCTGCCCGAATCGACCACAAACTCTTCGGACAGAGGGCCCCTCTTATCTTTCTCGTCGGCCCCCTTGGCTTTGCCAGTTGGCTTCTTGGGAGCGACAGGCTTCTTGGGGTTGGTCGAGAGGAGGCGCTTTGCCTGGTCGGTGGATTTCTTTGTCTTCGAGGCACCCGATTGAGAGCCCGAACGGGACATCGGCGCGCTCTTCGGTTTTGACGAGTCGGCATCGCTCTTACCACCATCCTCCGTCTTCTGCACATGGGTGATGTTACGGTTCGCTAGGGTAGCCTGTAGTTTACTCAAGGTTTTCCCCTGACCCCTTTCTTCCGGGGGTAGAAGTCTCTCCCACTCGGGCGAAGTCGTGCCAATTCTCTGTTTGTCGTATTGTTTGATGGCGTTGTCGATAGCCGCCTGCCGATCCTCAGCACTGTCGTAGTTGTAGTTCCATACATCTAATTCCTTCCAGAACAGCTTTTTCAAGCTCCACTTCTTGCTTGGCTCATCGTAGGTTGCGACCTTCTCAAGAGTTGGTTTCAGGTCCGAGTCAGCGCCCATCCAACGATCTTGGAGGTGCTCGTAAGCCTGATCTCTCGCCGCAAGTTCATGCACAAGAATGCTTCTCTGCTCCTTGTTCTTCTCAAGTAGCTGCTGGGAAGCCGATATTACAGGATTCGGAGACTTGGCGCTGTTGAGACTCGGACTCGGGGGAAGAGACCGGGTCGTGTTGCTTGACAATGCTGTCGCCATCGATTTACCCGCGGGCAGAAGACCGCCGGCTTTACCCCCTTTGCCTCTTTGCTTGATATCCTTTGGTGTGCCATTGACCAACTTCGTTCTAACACAGGTTAGTATCGCTTTAACTTATGTCGCCAATCATGTCATACCCGCTGGTGTTCTTATCCGACTCAGAGCCGGAGGATGGTGCCTGGCCGGGCAGCTGCCCCCCTTTCGTCGCTCGCTCGGTTTGAGATTTCGCAGGCTTGCCGGTGGTTCCGGTGGGCTTCTTGAATAATGACATGGTCGGGTTTGGCAACCTTTGCGCTTTCGTCGCGGAGTCGTCAAGATTCGTAAGGTATAGGTCGTACTCGAACGAGTCGGGCTCAATTTTCTGAACTTTCGATCCATAGTGGAAGCTCTGTATGTAAACAAGGTTTGTTAGGCCTCCATAAGGTTTCGAACCGAAAAATGACGAAAGTAGAGCCCGGATCCCGGTTCATCGCACAAGAATTCATATGATCTCTTATGCAAAGAAAGACGATATGTTGGACGAGAGGACCATGATGGTGCAGGTAGAAAAAGGGCATGCCGAAGTCCACTTACAGGATTGTTGCCCAAGCTCAGCTCAATCTTGTCGCCATTCTGAACACACTTTATCATGTCCTCGATGACATTG
This sequence comes from Monosporascus sp. mg162, assembly GCA_004155945.1. Classification (NCBI taxonomy): domain Eukaryota; kingdom Fungi; phylum Ascomycota; class Sordariomycetes; order Xylariales; genus Monosporascus; species Monosporascus sp. mg162. The sequence goes on from QJNY01000789.1 coordinate 5,017, forward strand.
TCGTTCAAGGTGATACCAAAAGCCTGCAGCGGGAGGAAGTTGCTCGACTTGGCCGAGCTCTCCAGCTGGAGACCGTTATTGGGGACCGCCAGCACCGACATCCTGAGAGGTTTGGGCTTGTTGAACTGTCGTTGCAACCGGCTGCCGCTTCGGATCTAAGGGTGACTGTACTCGTAATCGCAGTTCGTACTCTTCGAGGAAAACACAACTGCACCGACACTCTACACCTAGCCAGACTGTCGAGAGTCCAACTTAACAATGGTAAACTTCTCATGTAAATGTGTTACATGGCTGGGTGAGCTGTGATGGAGGAGCGACACGGGGTTAGGTAAGTAAGTAAGCTCCTGAAAGTCGTTCCAAGGAAGGGGAGGAGAATGGGGAAGATTCGTAAGTTCGTAGGACCTGGAGGAGAGTAGAAAGAAGACTCCCAGGATGTCTGGTTCTGGGATGTACGAGGTTGTACGGTCCAGTATAGCGTGGTTCGTCTCTCTCTTCTTGGTCAAGAGGAGAAAGGGAACATTGGTTGAAGTTGGTATGGGAGGGTAGGGGTGGGGACAAGCTACTGTAACTAATGTACATAGGTGGGCTTGGTGTGTGTCAGGTACTCCGGAGGTACTATTCATAAGTCACGTAGTACTGTAGGTATTCAAATCGATCTGCCTACTTGCATTTTATTCATTCGTTGATCGGCTCGTTTATTCGCTGGAGTGCTTATTAAGTCCATAGGGAAGTACCCAGCTTAATTAACCCCCCCCAGCTTCATCCTTTCTCGAACAAACACTGTTGGCCCAATCCAAGCCACTTACTCGTACTGTACGTACTACCGTTGTTCCCATTATTCAATTAAAAGATGAATTGTTACAATATGAAATAAAAGAACCTTTGACCTTGCAAGAATTTGGCCGTCCCACAATACCTGCCTTGAAATGCGGTATACATGTAGAAAGCTCACTTCATTGTGAATATAAACTTTGTTTCTTCAACTTAGGTTTGCGAAAGAGGGGGTATCGGCCTCATTGTGTTGGGTTTGTGACTTGGGTGCTGAGTTAGTGCCAGCGATTTGGCATTCGGCAAGCCACTCTGCCACAGGCGTACGCTGCTGTGCGTAATATATGTATGGGGCCAAGGTCGGCCGATACGCCAGGTACGATTGAGGTACTTGGTGGCTGGGCCACATCGACAGGGGGTCTAGGATCCACGAATACCCAGATGCACCATGCATTTCCCCTTCGGATGGAGTGCCCGGTTCTCCCACTGTCCAGTAAGTACCCGTCGACCATTCATAATAAGCCGGAGCTGACTCGAATCCGTAACGGGTAACGGGGGGGGACTGTGATCCAAGGGGGGAAAGGGCGCGGTGGCTTTGGGCGTGTTCGGGGTCCTGGGCTAGGTACGCCAGTAGTGTGATGCAATAGGCGGATCTGCCTGCCGAACTGAGAGACGCCTAGAGAATCTTCAACAACGTGATGCATCTCTTCATCCTTGGAGGTTCAGTCTCTCGGCCTAATACATGCAAAATACCCGGATATAAGCAGAAATATCGAATACGCTACGTACGCAGTTAGTTGATAAAGCTGTGCTTAACCTATCGTAGGCATTGCACAACACGTCAGGAACGATGGTCCTCACATCGAACCACGGATGCAGATTCAACAGGCCCCGGACCATAAGAACTAGGTACTAGCATAGCATTGGATGCTTTAATTAAGCATGTATATGGTATATGTGTATCCTAAAATATAGACGTAAAAACGACACAATGACATAGAGACAACTCCGGCATCTCTCCCCAAGATGGCACAATCATTCGGATTACATCATGCCCCATGGAGGTAGGTACTGTAGGGAAGTATTTCCCATCCAAGAACTGAGGAAATACCATTCATGGCCCGTTGCCCTCATGGTGTTGCCGCTAAGCGTATGTAGTAGTAAGCCGGAACAGGTGCCTCGTGCGATGCATACATGAAAGGGAGGGGTCGCCGTGTGGCAGTGGAGGCACGAATTAAGAGAATAGGAACGAACGCTCCCTCTCCGAAAGCTTCGAATCATTCGGTGAGCAGAGTCACGCAGTTGGTGTTGAGGCGCGACTGTTACGCAAAACCAACAAACTGACAGCCAACTTGCCTACATAGCCAGCATATGACTCGAATTGAGCAGCGGGGAATACATAATACGTCGTGGGCGATCAACTCAGTAATTCTACCTATATAGGCCAAACTACGAGCTTGTCGTCGACATGAGGCGACCGAGAAAGAAGGGTTCGGCTCCCATATAAATTATGCACCTATGGAATCCTTCGCCGACAACCAAGTGCGATGTATATGTGTACAATACATGTACAATGCAGTGTACATCAACCCACTGCTCCCATGGCCAGGTACGGATCTACCGTTTTTAGCAGTTGGGTACCTGGCGGAGACTTCTCCGACAGTCCCATGGCACCTAGACCGGCGGCATCCTCACAGGTGATCTGCGCTGTCAGCAAGATTTTCCATTATCTCGGGATGAGGCCGATTGCTTGTTACTCTATAGTGGCATAATTTTAAAGGATACTCTAGCTAGCTATGTACATAGATCTGCGTTACGGAGCGGAAGAGACGCGTGCGTACATATTAGGGTTTAATGTTGTAGAAAGAGTAAAGGGGAAGTTGAATATGATTATTGCATTTTCGCTGGAGATGTAGGGTCCGGAAGCTGGAGGTGACCAAGTATTTAGCGGAAGTTTGCGGTAGGTGCTTGCTGTACCTATTCTCAAGTCTAACTAGGAAGCGATTGGTTGGGGGTGAGATGCCGCCAATTGATCCCTCTTGAGCCAATTCCAGTGACTTGAGACATACATCCAGCCATACATCTACATGGAGGTGGGTGAGGTCATGTCACAGACCTGACAGCACAGTGCTCGTTTACTTGGTTCTAGCCGCATCTCTTCTCAGCCTTAACCATAAATAGCAAGAAGAGACGACGGACAAGCAGGAGAATAGCCTCGAAAGTGCAACTCAAAAGGTGTGTTACAGCTAGCGACGAGAGACAGCACCGTTGGTGTCTATGCCTCTCGCTTCTCGCCTCTTGTCTCTTGTCTCTTGCCTCCCACCCCGCCATTTCAGCATATAACTCAAAGATGTGTATGTATCTAATTCGGGTCTGAACCTTCAATCGAACGAACATCTATTCCTCTACACAAAGTCTCATGGTTGTGGTTGCCCCCGACAAATTTCTGGTCCTGCTATTGTACAAGAAGCATCGTATTGTGGATCCCGACTCCCGAGAGTTCGCTGGGCCAACGTTAATTAATACATTTAGTAACAAGGGGAAGTCGGTGTCCTTCGCTACCTAGGTTTTTACTATTACCTAGGTAGTTAGCGTCAGTAGGAGTTCTTTCGGATCGGTCAGTAAGGTAAGGAAAGGATAAGTATACACGCAGATTGATGATCTGATATCTAAGCAAGTGAGATTGTCTTAGATGGTTATGCCGACAAAGAGCATTTTGACACGCCTCTGATCATGTGCATGAAAGCCTCACAAATTGGTCAACTGGTTGTCAGCTGAGTGCCCCATCTTTCTGGCGGAGACCCCGCTCTCCGCCCTGCGGCCATCGAGTTACGATCTTTTGCTTCCTAAGAGGCTGTTTTGAAGAATAGACCCTGTCGATGAAACACACGAAACGGATCTTGGAGCCTCCAATTTCAGCAGATGAGATGATCCAACGCAGCTGATAACATTTGGGGGTTTCACACAACCAACGCGAGGCGATACTGGCCCCCAAAGCCTTTCTCAACCTGCGTCAGGCGTACCTACATACTAACCTACGTAACTATAACTTCGCATGTTGTGTTTCCAGGTCCCAGGAGACGCTTTAATATCTTATTACGGGTCTACAACTTCCAGGGGTATTCTTTGTCAGTTACCTCCATTGGACCACCATATGACATACGAGGCCAGAATGTAGACCCCAAAGAAATTATATGGGAATATACATGACATTTTGGCCAAGATCGGTCTTCGTCACTTTGCGATAGCCGCAAAACACTGGCAAAACCGTCAGGACATGTTTACTCCCATACTAATTTGTACGAGGTTCTACCTGATCTTACGGTGGACCCGGTGGAGGTAACTTACAGACAATACCCCTGGAAGTTGTGCCCGGTGACCCTTCGGGCTGGCCGTGGCTGAGGGCGACTGGGGTAGCACGTTGCTTATACCGTACATATGTAACCACTTAGCTCTATGGTGCAGCTTTGCCGCTGACACGGTATACTCGGTAGGTCCGAGTTTCTAAGCCTTCCTCCAGGAAGCTGGTTACAGAGCGGTACAAGAGTCAAATCTCGGAGCTGGTTGCCTCAGCCAGCTTCAACCAGCTACAACGAGAGTGTCGGGGTCACCATGTCCGGTCGCATCACTGTTCTTTCTTTTATCTACGGCTTTTTTGCCGACCTTGCAGGCGGATTAGCCATCTCCGGCGCCGCGTACCGTGCAGGTTTGTTACCGACTCACGGTGCTATACATTGTACGGACGCTTATTGAGCGAACCGCGCTGCCGCTATTCCGGACTAGTAGAGCTTGTTAGGAGGTACTACGCGGGTACGAGGTATTCTCTTAGGTATTCCACATAAGGTAATATGGGATAGGCCCAACCCAAGGTCCCAAGCAACCCTCATCGAACTATACATGTCGGAGGCCCACCGCCAGCGAGGCGTCTTCCAGGCCAGCGATTGCATCTCTCAAATGCAAACCGATTAGAAATGCCACATGTCTCCCACGCCCACCCTCTCCCGTCATTCTTTGTTCGCGGGCGATACAAGAACGAAGACGCCTCCTTGGAAATGACATAATGGCGTTGCCCGGCTTGTGATATCTACCTCAGTCCACAGACAATTGGCCCGTCAGTCTGTCTTGCTATCTTGCACCAGCAGCCGGCCGAGAACGGAAAGTCTAGTAAAGCCGCAGTGCGAACCAGGAGACGGACGGAATCCTCTGTGCCATCGCATAGGCCCACCCATACTTGCCATGTGTAGCTACGTGCCGTAGTCAAGTGCGACACATCTTTCTTATACGTCCGCCGATCGGTACATCTCAGTCGACGAAGTAAAGCACGAGCTAAGGCTATCGTCTACCGTTCAGCAGATAGGAACTTCGATCCAGTCCGTTATGCCTTGGAATTATCATGCACAGATCCACCTCGGTCTGTTACTGCTTAGCCAGCGTCCTCGGTGCTTAACTGCTTAGCAGCCCTGGGGAACAACTGGTGGCTTTATTAATAATAAAACGGACCATCACCAATCGGAGTGGAAAGGTCACACGGGTCCAGGTGGCCCAGCGTCCAGGGGATCAGCGAACGGAGGCCGTCAGCTGCATGTAACGGATTCCGCTAACCAAGCCCAACTTTAAAAGTATTGAGACCAGTGTAGATGGACAGAAGCGCACTTCCTTGTACCCGTCCACCTGGGCCATGATTATATATTGCGGACTTCTTGGTATATTGAATGCATTCTACCGGGCGCCCAGCATTGCTTTCCTGTGGCTTGGAATATGATATCATGCTCCTTACTGTTCCCTTCGAGCTATTATGCGGAGCTCCGGCGTATTAGATATGATTACGTGTTGAGGGGCATTCGGAGGAAGGATAATTCGACTTTTGAAAAGTGATAATTAACCCGCTGACATAATCCCCCGTCTCCGAAGGATGCCGTTTCGCTTCGTAGATACCGAATTGAACAATTGCCAGCGGTATTCGCTGCATCGAGACGCGGGATGACAGGGAGCGGCGGGGCTGGACAACGTCGAGAACCCGATGGATGGGGTGATAAATGGTAAAGCCTAACGATCTTCGGAAGGTTGCAGAAACGGAACCGCGAAGCGACTGCGACAATCCGGCATGCTCGGGTGAAGCTGCAAAACACGTATCCCGCGACGACGCACATATTCTCGACCTCTTGGGGCCCTGGAGACCCTGTCCCCGGCCTCCTCGCATCGATAGCGCCGACCCCGGAAGGGAGGAGCTTCTCGTACGTTTCTTACAATGACTTTCGAAAACGCGCATCACCCCCACCTAGCGAGGCTTCTTACACCTGCCCTTTTTTTAAAATTTTAAAATTTTAAAATTTTAATTATAACTCCCTGGTTGGGCAACAACGCAGTCTCCCCCATAGTCATAGTAATAGCTGGTAGTGAGCGGCGCGTGTATACCAAGCGTAAGTGCTCATGTGTAACGTCGCGCTACCAAACTTTAAATAGGGATGCGGGACGGCCGAGATATCATACCTCCCCGCCGAGAAACCGCCCGCGAAGCGGTGACAGCTATGGAGACGGGACCCCTCGGCTAGAGCGGGCCGTAAGCATTCACCGGGGCAATACTCCCCTATGTACCCGGATAAGTACCTATAGGCAAGACGTCGAATTATGCCAACAAAAAGTGGCTGATATTACTAAATCCCCAGTATGTATGCCACTACCTAATATGTACATAGTAAAACTGTAAGCTCGAGGGAGATCGACAACTGTTGGCTACCAACGCGGGGGGGATTGTCCTAAACAGCGTGCACTAGCAGGATTACCTAACGTCAGAGGCGAAGAGAAGGGGACGCTCCCCCCCCAATACTGCGGGGCCATCTACATCCATACCTAGACTACTTCGCACACCCATAATAGGTACGTCCCGAATTTACACTACCTATCCGTGGGATTTACTGGATTCGGGCTAGGGGCTTCACGAGGGGAGTGGGGGTGTTGGGATTCCTTCTTCATCCGCTGTTTCCTCCCATATAAGTGCATACATCAGTCAAGTCTCAGAAACCTTCGACAATTCCTCTGTGGCCTCGATACAGGTTTTAGCAAGACAAGAACCTCGATAGTCAAAGAAATAAAAGCGGCCAAACGAGGGCGGGAGGGGTGGGGGAGGGATCTCGATCACGAGAGACATTGTGGGGTAACCCAGATCTCTCTCTAGCATCTGGTGGCTTGCTCTCGATCAACCCGGTTATGAGACGTACTGGAGCTCCCTTTTCCTTTTGCTCTGGATATGATAGCTCAGAACAGAATGGTCTCTCGCCCTATCAAATTATAGGTATATTTCCGTGTCGGAATGGGGATTTCCTTGATTTGACCCCCTGTCTGGTCTAGCCCGAAGGTGTTGTCCATGGACGGCACTGCCGCTTGCGGCGGCGAAGGGATCGACTCGTGCAGGGCTGGGATTCTTCAAGAGGCCCCTGGGCACCAGGCACATCACGGCTATTACTCGCACATGATCACGCGACCCATTGGGGCTAGGGAACGGAGGTAAGGTCTGCATATGCTTGCTCGCTTCCGTCTTTAGCAACAATGCTTCGCCTTTTTGGCATTTAAAATGGTAGTTCGGATTCTGACCACAGCTAGGCGGCCAACGTAAATACAGAATCAGGATGCGGGCGCTACGACCAATCCCAAAAAAATAGTAGTGTTCCCACGAGCCGCATTCTCAATCGTTTTTCACGAACGCCAATGCCTATCAATATCACAAACCCAGGGCGCGGATGTATATGCCGGAAGCGTCGTATCAACCAGCATCAAAACCTTACTGGGTCTTGAAGAGTAGGATGGCGCAGTGGCCGAGGTAGAAGTAGATGAAGTGCTTAGTCTCTGGGTCGGGTCAGCATGTGTATGTCTCTCTCTCTCTCTCTCTCTCTTGCCTCATGTCCCTGGTTACTGTATCATGTGGACCGCGGCGGGAAGTGCATACCGTGAGTAACGAAGCTGCCGAAGTTCCTTCCCACGATGCAATGCCAGGTCGGACCCTTTCGCTCGTCGAACTAGACAGAGATATTAGCGTCCACTCGGGTTATTCTCGGCAGGCGGGAACTCTGTAGGTGGCATGCGGCCGTACCGTTCTCTTAATGTGTTGGGCAATATCCTTCTCTATGGTGAACTTGCTCATAGCCTCCTGAGCTAGGGCAACCGCGATTTAGCTCACTCTCCTGTTCTAAGTGGACGGCGGCATAACATACCGACATCGATTGCCTCTTGCTGCATGTCCTCAGTCTATAGGCCATGGTTAGCATCAAAATGTCGAGTATGGCTGTTCGGCGGCAAGATTGCTGACCATGTCCGCCGCCTTGATCTGTGCTGTAGGTTGTGCACACCTGCGTCAGCCAACATTTTTCCCTCATCCGCCGAGTTCCGTTCGGGTTGGGGGGGAAAACGCACCTTCGAGCTTATCGTGGCCGGCGGCCGGTGTAGGCGATGTCTTTTCGGTCATGGTTTACGATGACGCGGGAGAGCGTAGGCTTCGTGGAGGGATGAGATGACCGCTATAGCGCGTGTAGTTTTGCAATGTTAGCGTAAGTTCGTGTAGGTACGGACGAGTTATTAATGTAGCAAGCAGAGGGGCCCCAAAACTACGCGCAACGAAGCAAATAGGTGTATACCTCGGGTGTGTAGGGAAGATACTGATAACTCAGTCTATTCCTCGTAGACAGAACCGCAGAATGAAATCTAGATATTCCCAGGAATACCCAGGTACAGCGATTAGCCTCGAAGGAAGAAAGAGGGCAGCAACAATAAATGCTGAAGTGAGGTTATTGTTTATCGGGCCCGATGCCGCCAAATTGAAGGTGCGGCGCGTTTACGTAGTCGTACCAATGTGGGGACCCTTCAGCCCTTCAGGGGAGAAGCTGCCTCCAGACGCCTATCTTGATTGGTTATTTCCCTAGTAATCACCTACCCACCTACAGGCTGGAGGTACATAGAAGCTGTAGGAACAATCGAACACCTGGAAGCACGGGAAGCATGGACCACCTCACTTTGTTCTAAGCACACTAGTACTAGTGGCCTTCTCCAATCGCAAACTTTCGTGGGGGTTCTTGTATGTGCTTGAATATTTTTTTTTTCCCTCGGTCTACCAGAGCCCTGTGATCTGGACCTCAACTCGACGCGACAATTCTTTGAAAACATGCATATTTGACAACTGGTGATGCTTAAGTCCAATTTACCATCTTGATAAAGCGATTCGAGGAACCATGGAGTCGTCGCGAGTCTTTGTTAAGGGTCTGCCACCGAACATCAACGAGACGACCTTCAGAAAGCATTTCGAATACGCTGGCCACATCACCGATATCAAGCTGATACCTCATCGAAGGATCGGCTATGTGGGCTATAAGAGTCCTGATGAGGCGGCCAAGGCTGTCAAACGCCTGAATCGCTCTTTTATACGCATGTCCAAGATCGCTGTCGAGCCCGCGAAGCCTGTAAGTGGTGACCGTGTTATATGTGTTCCCCTGCCAGTTTTAGCCACGCATAAAGTATACGTGGTGCTAACTGCTACGACAAGGTAGCGGATCCTTCTTTGAGCAAAGCTAAACTAGCTTCCAATGGTGTATCCATTGTTTCAACACCGCCAAATCGAAATCCTGGACCGGTGGAGGCGGCATCCCCAAATATTAAAAAGAGGAAGCGTGAGGAGCTTGACGAGTCGGACCCAAAATTACAGGAGTTCCTAGGGGTTATGCTTCCTGGAAGTTCGACAAATAAGGCGCATAGAGACGCAGTAGGGGCAGCGGATGAACCTCCCGCGAAAATGGCAGCGGTTTCTTTTCCTGAGAACGAGTCGGACGATGAGTACGAAGCTATTCCTAGCCGCAGGGAAAGCGAGTCAAATCAGGAAAGCAAAATACCTCGAACTACATCGGAAGGTCCTGGACCCCGTAATGGCGAGCAACAAAATTCGGACTTTCAATATACCCATCGTCAGTCCCGAGATGCGGAAGTCGTTGATGCCGAGTTGGCTGAACAGCCAACACCTGCACCCGCACCCACAGCTGCTACTGATGATGATTGGCTTCGGTCTCGGACGAACCGACTGCTCGACTTGGTTGATGATGACGATAACCTCCCCACAGCTGCTCCGTCTCAGCCCGTACAAGTCGCACCTCCGGCTCCTAACCACGAGGAGAACGACATGGCCGACGGGATAGAAGACGAGGCGGCTGCAGAACCGATGGAGATCGAGGTATTGCCTGAGGCAGAATCGAAAGACTCCAAGGACGAGACGCTTGATTCTGTTCGCAAGACCTCGAGACTGTTTATACGTAATCTGCCCTACTCTGCCGAAGAAGAGGACGTTCGCAAACACTTTGAGCAATATGGATCCCTTGAAGAGGTAAGATCACGCAGTTTTTCTAGCTTTCAAACTCTTATCTATATGATGAATCCCAGATAGGGACAGCTTATACCTATGGTATCTGATGAGCAAACCCTGGGCAAGTATTTTAGTAGATGCTTTGTTCCTGATCACTGTTTTCGAGGTTCACTAAGCAGTGCCACTTGCGCTTCGCTTTATGCATCCCCATGAGAGACAGACACTTTGTTGTGTGCTACCCGAAGGGGCGGATAAGTAATGCGGCAATTGGTATGGTACGCTTGAGTGGGCCTCGAACCAATATTTGAATCATCGCGTTTTTGCCGAAGGGTCTGGTCCACTGCTAAGACAAAACATAGGTATACGTGCCAACGGGGACTGAGGGTAACAATAAAGGTTTTGCCTTTGTATCGTTCACCCATGCGGATGCAGCCGTCAAAGCATTCCGAAGCGCCGACGGACATCCCTTCCAGGGCCGGTTACTACATGCCCTTCCAGCGGCCGCCAAGCGCCAACAAGAACTTGACGAATTTGCCATCTCCAAGCTCCCTTTGAAGGAGCAAAAGCTGCTCAGGAAGAAGGCTAAGGCGGCCACAGACCGATTCAATTGGAATTCACTCTTTATGAGTCAAGATGCCGTGGTTTCCTCGGTTGCCGCTCGTCTGGGCGTCAGCAAATCAGAACTGCTTGATCCTCATAGCAGTGATGCTGCGGTGAAACAAGCAATTGCAGAGACCTCGGTCATTCAAGAAAGCAAGAAATTTTTCGCCAAACATGGCGTGGACTTCAATGCCTTTAAATCTGGGCCGCGCGATGATGCTGTGATTCTCGTCAAGAACTTCCCCTACGGCACCACTGCTGAAGAGATCAGAAGCCTGTTCGAGGAGCACGGCCGAGTTCTGCGCGTGTTAATGCCCCCAGCAGGGACGATCGCAATCACGCAGTTTGCCGAGGCTAATGAGGGCAAGACAGCATTCACAAAACTGGCTTATCGCCGGTTCAAAAGCAGCATACTATTTCTGGAGAAGGGGCCTAAGAATCTGTTCGTCGATGATGAGCGGCAGCCGACAGTCAAAGCTGATACATCTGTTGGTGGACAGAAATTGTCTGTTTCAGAACTTCTGGAACGGGACGACACCGTCGCAGATGAGGGCGCGACTTTCTCTCTACATGTGAAGAACCTCTCCTTTAAGACTACATCAGCCGAGCTCGCAGCAGCCTTCCGGAAGCTAGAGGGCTTTAAGTCGGGACGTGTAAAGACTAAGACGGACCCGAAGAAGCCTGGCCAAGTCCTCAGCATGGGCTTTGGCTTTGTTGAATTTGCTAATAAGGCTTCCGCCGAGGCCGCCTTGAAGGTCATGGATGGTTATGTTCTGCATGAGCATAAACTTGAAGTGAGAGCGTCGCACCGTGGTCGTGACGCGGCCGAAGAGCGCAGAAAAGAAGATAACGCCAAGAAAGCAGCGGGACAGCAGACGAAAATCATTATAAAGAATCTTCCGTTCGAGGCTACCAAGAAGGACGTTCGCACATTATTCGGCACTCACGGCCAGCTGCGAGCAGTGCGGGTACCGAAGAAGTTCAACCACACGTCGAAAGGATACGCATTCGCGGAGTTTACCACTCCTCGTGAGGCTCTCAATGCAATGAACGCATTAGAGGGAACGCACCTGTTGGGGCGCAGGCTTGTACTCCAGTTTGCCGAGGAGGAAGCAATCGATCCCGAGGAGGAAATCGCAAAAATGCAGAAGAAGGTTGGCCGGCAGACAAACCAGGTGGCCCTACAGGAGCTCACCGGGCGTGGTCGCAGAAAAGTCACACTTGGTGGTGACGAGAATGAAGACGGGGATTAAGATGTGTATACGCTTTTGTAAGCGCGCGCTAATTGTGTTATGCACTTACAAGGGTGTGTGGCCCATTGCCACAATTGGAGGTAGGGGACAAGGACCAGGTCTATTAACCGCGCTATCCCTCCCTGTCTAGGATCCTGGGACCTAGGAGGCTCTGTGCACAGAAACCCTTCTTGGCCCAGGAGTATGGTACCAGCAATTACAGCAGCCTTGCAGGAATACTTCCTCCCTCCGTGGAGTGACTTTCGATACCCCCTCTCATTTAGGAGGTCTACAATCTCAGACCTGATCGACTGTATGAGTACAGCTAATCAAATGCCACATTCCCCCGCAGCATGGACAGACTGCGATGATGTCGTCGTCGGCCCGAGACGGTTAACAAAAACATTCAAACCACAATGGCAAATTGAGCATTCTCCGGTAAGCCTCTTGCTGTTTCTCGTTACTCTCCTCATCCTGGCTCCTTGCGTGCCATCTACGCGGACACTAATCCTGCGCCGATATGTCCTCCGCTTGCGCTTCTCCGTGAGTGGCGTTGTGTATTGAGTCGGGGCTTTTTCTTCGAGACTCCCTTGACGACTCCTAGTGGGGGCTCTAGGGTTAGATGTTTGTTATAAGCAAATATTGCTATTGTGTTCGATAGTCTCCCTAGGAGGGTTCTAAACGTAGTTGCAAGGGAAGATTATTGAAGTTGTTTATAAGGTATGCGATTTTCTCGTTCCATGCCAACACTTGTGACCGTGAAAACCATCAACCAGTCTTAATCTAATGGGCATTTCTTTGCCACTGCCATTCCTTTCTAAATATCTTGTTGCGTTTCCCAGCGTTCCTTGAACACCGTTGTAGGCATTCGCTAGAATTCTCAACCTTCTCATGAAGCATTCTTATCGCCTTTTCTCGTTGCCTATCATACCTACCATCCAATGGACCCTCGACGGCCAGTTCTCCCATCACAGAGATTTTCTCCGGCCGGTGATGATGACTACACGTACGAGACCCATGGTGAAGTAATCCCAAATACACGACAGCCTCTTGGTGAGTTGACGGGTAACGTGCAAGCACATAGTCTCGCAGCTCTGGCCCTGTGCCAACAGAATCCACTCTCTCTGTCGCCCCCGATCCATAGCATCCCAACACCACCTATACTCCCTACTCACGCCTTTCCATCGACTTACGGGACGAGTTTTCGGAGCGGACGTTCTTTTCAACAAGATGTATCATTACGGGAATCACCAATGGCTTATTCGAGGGGAAATAAAAACCCCATCTACGCATACAAGCACTTCGCAGATTATCGCAATAAAGTAATGCAAAAGGAGCTTGAGAAAGAAGAACCAACCTGGCCGCTATGGCTGGAAGACGCCTTTCTCGATGGTTCGTTACCCTGTTCAATAACCCCGAGCCGCCAACTCGGTCCCTTGACCTGTATGGATCTGACATGTTAGGAAAGCTCTCCTCTTAATCCCGCAAATGGGCCGCAAGAAATTCAGCTATAAAACTGTCCTGTACGGTCGTAATATGCTATTCACAGAATACCTCTGGACCTACTGGCAACGGCACCGGCTGCTCCCCGGTGAACACGTCCCGGCTAGAGAACAGAGAGAAAAGTGCAACGGCGGCAAACCACACAAAATGTTCAGGAAAAGGAAGCAAGTGTCGAGTCACATACAGGTACTCAAGGGCTTCTTCCGCACCCTTCCGACATGTGTGGACTCCCAACACCGCAGAATGCGATTACAGAAGCTGACTGTCATACTAGTTAATTTCATTTTTCCCATCAAGACGGACTCCAAAGAGGATGACCGGAAGCTCACAAGGGCCGATGAGGACATCGAGACGTTCAAGAATAACCGAGTCCTCCTCTCCATAGCCGACGGTCGTCTCCCTGATGAGCGGCCGAACTACGATTACTTCGCCCGTCTGCTGAGCGCGGACGACGACATATTCCTCCGGCCAAAGCAATGTTGGATATTTGTCTCTTCCTCTAAAGTAACTCTAAAGGAGAAGCATGTCACCGCGGAGGACGGCACTACGAGGAAGCAGATCTCGGGCTACGACCCAGACGGCCGTCGGGTCGTAGGAGAGGCGGACTATCCGCATCTCAGGCTCAACGAGGACAAGGATTACAAGGACCTGCGGCTCAACGACGACCGCCCCAGCGTCTTGCTCCACGAATACACGAGGGCGCTCACACAGAAGGAGTCGTGCTCCGTCGGGGAGCTCTGCAACAAGTGGTGCGACCGGTTCCCGGAGCTGGTGAAGAAGCTCAGCGCGGCGCTCGGCGGCGCGCGGGCGTCGGACGAGCGGACGTCGCGCTGCGTCCTCGGGCCCTGCGACACGTTCCACTTCGAGGTGGTGCTGGACCTGCACTCGAAGCAGTTCCCGTCGGGGTCGGAGCTCAACGGCGTCGTCGAGCTGTCCATCTCGCGGCCCGACCTGCACAACCACCGCTGGCGCACCGTCACGACCGTCGTCAAGCCCGAGTCGCTCTACCTCGACGACAGCGAGCCCGACTACCACGACCGCGACAGCCCCGTCGACGTCATCGCCTCGCACCGCGCCGGCTGCACAGCCGCCGCCCAGCGCGGGGCCGGCGGCGGCGGCGGCGGTGAAATCGTCTGCGACTGCGCCGCCCGCGGCAGCCGCGACACCCTCAGCGTCCGCTTCCCCGCCTCGAGCTGGGCCAACACCCTCTTCAAGCTCGCGCCCTTCGTGAGCGCCATGCGCGAGGAGCGCGAGCGGAAGCTGGAGCGCGAAAAGGCCAACAAGGACCAGCGGGAACGTCGGGGCGGTGCGTCGCGGCCCCGCGCGAAACAGGAGGAAGCAAACGATCGCAAAACGTCATCATCATCATCCCATCGCCCGTCCTCCTCGTCGCCGCAATCGTCATCGCACCCAAAGAGATCCCCCGCGCCCAGCGGCACCAAGAAGGAGGAGCTCATAGAACTCCTGCGGGGCGTCGCCATGTACCAGGAGATCTGGTCGGCGCCGAACGACAGCATCGCGAACCGCCGCGGTGGTAAGCGGTCGAACTGGACGCGCCGCGCCGTCCTGCTCTGGACCTTCGTCCCCGCGCACGAGAACACGGACAACAAGGGCAAGACGACGGTGGTGTCCGCGGGCACCAACTGGCGCTTCATGTCCAAGCTGGACCCGACCTCGCAGTACCACCAGCAGCGCGCCTACCTCAGCGGTCCCCCCAGCGTCACCCGCGACGCCGTCATGTCGCCGAACCCGGCCTACGCCCACCACGTGCACGCCGCCATGCACGAGCACTTCGGCGCCGCTGCCGCAACGCCCTACGATCAGCAGCAGTCGTCGTCATCATCATCAATGGGGATGTGTATCCCAACTACCACCGCCGCCGCTGCCGGCCTGTCCGGCTGCGCGGCGGTAGCGGCAGGAGGAGGTCCCGGCTCGCACCTCGCCGGCCTCAATCTCCTAGACGCGGCTGGCTACGTAGATGTGGCCGGCGGGCTCGCGACACCACCGCCGACAGCGAGCCTGCATGGCAGCGGGTTCGGGCAAAGCTTCGACGGCGGACCCGCGATGGTGGGCGTGGGAGGAGGGGGGAACCATCACCACCACCACCCCCCTCACAACAACCACCACAACATGAGCTTCATGTCCGACAGCACGACAGCGGCGGGCTCCGAGTCGCATTCGCAGCAGCAACACCAGGGTGGCGCTCTCGTGGGCGTGGGCGTGGGCGGCGATCCCCACACCGCCGCCGACCCGTTCCTCTCGGGCCTCGGAGGCGCCGCCGGGGGCTACGAGGACGCGGGCCCCGCCGACTGCGACGCTAACCTGCAGGTGTGGGCGCACGGCGGCATGCAGGGCCTCGCGGACACGTCGCAGTGGGCCACCGCCGCCGGGGGTTACGGTGGCGACGGCGGCCATCATCATCACCATACCCTCACGTCGTCGTGGACCGACGCCCGGGACCTGACGCCGGCCGCCATGGCGGAGCTGCGCGACGCCGCCGCCGCCGTCCAGTGGGGCGCGACGAGCCCGCTGCACCACTGGGCTTCCGGCGGCGAGGACAGGGACGCGGCGGCAGCGGCGCTGTGGCCCTCGCCGCCACCCCCACATAACAGCAGCAGCAACAACCACGACCACCTCAAGACGCGCGAACATCAACAGCAACAGCAGCACCAGAGTGGTGTGACGGACCAGGACCACCAGGACGCCTGGACGGCGTGGCAGGCGGTCGAGGCGGCGGGCCGGCAGCAGTCCTGGGGCGACGAGGAGCACCGCGACGGTGGCTTCTCACTGGGCACCACGGGACTCACGCCGCCGAGGGGCAGCCGCAAGCGCTCGCGCGCCGAGAGCCTCGATGACGACGACGACGGCGGCGGCGGCCATGACGGGCAGGCGTCGTATCGGGTGTCTTCCATGAGGAAACTTACGCACCACCACGGCAGCGATGGCGGCGGTGCCGCCCCCACTGCGGTCATGGGCGACGAATATGAGCTATGAATCAGTACTACCGGCTGGGGACATACTTGGAAAAGGCGGGGGGTGTCATAGAGTCGGTCACGGGGGCGACAAAAGGGAGTTGGTGGGCAGGTTGGCTTCACTTCTACGTTTCGAGTTTTGGAGTCCAAGTTTGGGCACCCGGATTCATTGACTTACAACCGACACATTGGACTTGTTTTCATGGCGAGAAAATTGCGGCTGCCGGTTTCCTTGGGCAGGATTGAGTCGGGGTGCTTGGAGCATTGTATCGTGCAGATTATCAAGTCATCATTTGCTTTGTCTGTCTGCATCATTCGTGTTACATATATTGGCATGGAGTATCGTCTTGGCCTTCTCTTTCTGGATATGGAAATACGGCTTATTGTTGGCTAGTTGGGAACTACAACTCGAGTTCCATAATCCATGCAGCAATTCAAACGCCTTCTGGGTCTCACGAGGACGTTCTGGCGACCTGGTCCGAGTATCTTTCAATGAGTCTCTGATCCCACAGGTATTAGTGCAAATGATGAGTAGTTGGATGTCGATCGATAGTCTCTCGTCCGCATGCGTCCGCATGCGTCCAAAAACGGACGAATGTGGACCCCAGTCGTCCGTCCGAATATGGTGTCAATCCGCCCTTCAGGTGTGGCCACCCTTGCCGTAACACCTGGCGATAAGCCGCCTATTGGATGAAACCAGCTCCTACTCCTCGTGCGACAATGAGAATCATCGGCCGAAAAACGGTGATCTCTTTCCCCCTTCGGCCCTTGCATCGTGGTTACAAGGGGCATTTGTGACTTGATATTACAGCTACGGCAATCAACAGGGAAGAAGATGTGCACATCGTAGCGCCTCATCCTATCTTCGAATGCAAGCCTAGAACCCCGATCAGCAGTTTAAAGCCATATCGAGAAGCCGCTGACTACATTGGGGATGCTGATAAATTTGACAGTCAACAAGGAATGTGTAAATTGGTTCTGGAATTATCGGGCGCACCATCACACGACTGTGTAACAAGTGCATGTTTATGGAAAAGATCGAAGCCATTGCGTGTCAAGACCGTCCTAACTGGGAAACGTAATCAAACAAGAGAATGTAAGATTCCCTTATCGAGAAGCCCGTCTCGGGGAAAGTCATCCGAATTGCAAAGGTCTTTAAGAAATCCTTGCCGTAGGGATGAGGCGGTATATATAGGGAGAAGATCGGGTGGCACATGCCAGGTCCCTGACGCGCGGACCTTGAAGATATTCCTTGTGTTCAACAAGGGGATCAGATTGAAGCGGTCGGAGTAGTATTCGAGGGGCTAGCGACGATGATACAAGAAATCCAGGGGGCGCACGGGGATACTTACGCACTTGCCTGATGCAACCAAGTATTACTGGATTCACAATTTGCTGTCTAGAGAAGGGGGGAAAGACCCTACGTATAGGGGTAAGACACCTCAAGAAGGGTAATCCCGTAAGCTTTTTCAACAACGGCGGCTACTCGATGCACCAGATCGAAAGACGCCGCGCTTACGGAAATTAGGAGAAAAATTATAGGGCGAGGAGACCGCGGTTATCAAGCTTCAAAGTTCGATATGCCAAGAATGCGGCAAATTGACCAACCATGTTGCAGCTACTGCTGCTGCGAAGCTTGGCCTCCGTCATATTCCAGCGAACTTACCCTGGCTGATACTCTGCTCGTTTTCCACTGTTCCCATCTTGATAAGTTATAAGCGTAGACTGATAGACGCCGCAAATATACGCACCAACTAATACCTTATCCTTCGAAGCTCCCCAATCAATCTGGTAGGGTCGGACCGGGGGCGGTGCTTGCTGATTTTTCAGTCTCAGAGTCATCTAGCCGCCACATCTTCAGAGATTTTCTAGCCACTTGATGGCGAAGCGGCTTCTGAAGCATGTTACGGATAAGTAGGACGGATCAGGCATTGATTGGATGAGGTGACCTGGTCCATATGGGCAATAGTGGGGCAATCAAGAGAGGTGTGGGGTAGACCATCCTTACTCCATATGGGTCTGATCGCGGAATTACGCTGAGGTATCTTTCCGTAGCAGCTGCAGCGAGATGGTACTTACGCACCGTCCCGAGTAGTACTCGCTTGGCCCTGGATGCATGAAATAGGTTCCATAGATGATCCATGCACGAGCGATCATTGCATCGCAATTGCCAAATCTGATCCATGTTCCTGTGGCACAAAAAAATCCCCCGCTACAATTTAGTTTCCGCGTCAAACGATCAAGACGCGCCTAGAGCTGCCAAGGTAGATCTCCAAGTAGATCTTTAGATCAACGACATCCCATGCTTACACCTTGGACTATGCGAGACGCAAGTATTCCGAGACCCTCTTCGACGACTGGTGCATATGCGCTGGTTTATCGGACCACCTAGTCGAGCACTGGGGCTACTGTGTCTATTGGCCCATCACTTCCGTTCGACCATACACCAAAAGACTCTCACCGCACCACTGGTCTCTGAAGCGGCTATGTACGATATCAAGATGGTCTCTTCGTGGCTCGAACAGTGGACGAGATTGTCCGTTTTCTGTGTCAAATTTTCCTGGGGTGTGGCATGTCATCGAGGCCATCCATGTCGTTCTTGGTCTTCCAGGTTCTAGAGTTGATATAGCTAAATGTAGGAGCGGCTGCGAGAAAATACCATTAAACGTGATCTCGTCTACTTCTCTTCGCCTCTTTCAATGACCCGATAGTGAGGTGATATGCTGCGGTTTCCTCTATAATATTCCCATCCATTGTTCGCGAGCATACTCGACAAGGAAGCAGTCATAAACAAACACACCACGGACATAGAGTTAGTTTGAGTCTTCACGATCGTCAAGGCTCACGGGACTAGACCTCTTTGTTATTCGATCACTAGTTGCCTAGATTCTCCCGCTCCGTTCGGTCTAGTCCTTTCGACGAGGTCAACCCGTTCTCCGGCTTCTTTGTGTGCAAACACATCCATCACCTTGACAACAACGACATATTATTCACTCACACAGCACACGCATGGTGTTCTAACCCGCGACAAAAGAATTTTTCCCTTCTTCTTTCTTTCCGACTCGGCCAGTTCCGAGCTCTCAACGCTGGGCGTTTTCCTTCATATTTCAACACACTTTCTTCCGCCACTTCCACTTTCTTTTCGATTCTGTCCTTCTCGCATTCTCTTCCATTTTGGCTTGAAAGAAAGAAAGAAAAAAAGGATCACGAAACCAGTAATCTTTCGAGATCTGCAAAAGTTCCACGATTTATCCAGAAAACACTACGGTTTCGACTCTGACTTGAAACCCGAGACCCAGATCTCGGTACTTGAAAGCAGAACTTCCCCAACCGCTTCACTCTTGCAGGCAGAGAGACATTTATTTCACTTCAAACACCAATATTTCAGACAATTTTTCCCTTTCGAGACGTCTACGAAAAAGTACCCCTAGCACCTTCCAAGATGCCTTCCTGGAAGTTTCCCACTACCACCCTCGCCCTGCTCGCCGGGCTGCAGGCGGCACACGCGCACTCGTGGGTCGAGTCGCTGAAACGCATCGGTCCCAACGGCGCCTTCTCGCAGGACACGGGATACCCCATCGGCTTCATCGAGCGGGGTGCGCCAGGCTTCTCGGACGACTCCCAGCTGAACAGGATCCTCGACACTAATTCCAACCCTCCCATCTGCAAGCCGTCGGCCGGCGCCTACCAGGGCTACGACCGCCTCGCCGCGGCCCCCGGCGACTTCATCGCGATGCTGTACGAGGAGAACGGACACGTGACTGATCCCACCCTCACGCCCAGGCCCTACCGGGGCGGCAACGTCTACGTGTACGGCACCCTCCAGCACGAGGACGCCACCGGCATCAACGACGTCCTCAACGCGTGGACCGCCGACGGCAAGGGAGGGGACGGCAAGGGCAAGCTCCTCGCCGCTCACTTCTACGATGACGGCGTCTGCTACCAGAACAGGGGCGGGCCCGCGGCGGTCACGAACCTGCCCGTCTACACCGAGCGCGTGAACAAGTACGGCCTCGACGACATCTCGTGCCAGACCGACTTCCAGCTCCCCGCGGACCTCCCAGCCAGCGGCAAGTACACCGTCATGTGGGTCTGGGACTGGCCGTTGATCACATCGGACACCACCAACGTG
>QJNY01000790.1:0-25456 GCA_004155945.1 Monosporascus sp. mg162
TCCTTAAGGTTTACCGTTAAGGTTTGCCTTTAAGATTTGCCTTTAAGGTTTATTTTTAAGGTTTACCGTTAAGGTTTATCCTTAAGGTTTACCGCGCAAAGTTTAACATCTTCTAAGTCATATTATTTGACCCTGCCGAACTAGCCAGCGGGCATAAGGTTCATCAAGGTCGAAGCTTATCGGCAACTACGCATCAGTCGGCTTCAAAGTAAGGTTTTATAGGACTAAGGTATTAATCTATCCTAACCATGAAAACCATTAATTAGTCATCGTGTTCGAAGGTACTGGGTATAGTATCTATCGTGCAAATTACATCGTGTAATGATTTTCTGTGTATTTGGCTCAGCCTGAAAAATAAGGCTTAAACCTATTCGATCTTGCATAATAATAAATAGCAGCATAGCTTAATTTTAAGAATTGATGACCTGGATAACTATAATTATTTTTTCCTTATTACGCTTGTTTAGATTTTCTACGTTTTTCGGCACTGGTAATTACTATGCCCGTTACCATAAAAATCTCTATTAAAAATTCAGTTTCGTCGAAGTTGTAAATATTTTTTTCTGCTATGCCGTATTTCGCGATTGTAACCCGAATAAGCTTAGACCATTTGCGAAATATTTCTGGATTTTCGCATAGGACCCGTTGATAATCGATTTTCTAACTTAAACGCGTCTGGAGTTTTTTTTTTTTTTTTTTTTTTTTTTTTTGTTGCTGTTTACCAAATTTTGACGCCTAGTTGATTTTAACGCGTTTTGTAACGCGCTAAGTAAGCAATAAATTCGCTATATCTTTAACGTGCTGAAGCCGGACAGGAAACGCTCGCGTATCTAGGTTAAGAATTTGGCCGACAATCGATTTTTCTTCGGTCAGCGTCAATTTCTGCAAATTGGGAGCAATATCAGTTCGAGCGCGTTTACCGGTAGAACGGTATACCAAGGTAAAAGATAAGACTTTATAAATAAAACTAAACTTCTTATAACTAAGTTTTGGATCTCTTTTTTAGCCTGAATAGCTAGGTTTATTCTCGTTTCTTTTGTAAAGCGTTCTATAATATTGGTGTTAAGAAATGGACGATTGAAGATAGATAATTAGAATAATTGAAAAAGCGTTACGCTCGGTGGTGTGTTGTGCTCGGTGGTATGGAACGTCAATTATATCGTAATTTACGTAATATTTTTCGAATTTTATCGAATGATAACTTTCGTAGCCGTCGAAAATTAAAAAACGTTTAGAACTTTTTATACGCGTCCGAATATATTTGTTAAAATGCTGGATCTATTTTAAACCTAACTTATCTATTATCTAGCTATTATTATTTAATGCAATCTTTTAATTAGTTATTAATAATAAATTATCGCGGTATTAAGATTTAAAGTAATTTTTCCCGTTATATTAATAAATAACAGTATAGTTTAACCTTAAAAATCAAAACCAGGATAACTATAACTTATTTTTTATTTCTTTATTACGCTTATTTAAATTCTTTACATTTTTTGGCATTAATAATTATTATACCCGTTATTATAAAAAGCTTTAGAAAAAATTTAGTCTTGTCGAAGTTGTAAATATCCTCTTTTATAATACCGTATTTTGCGATAATAGCTTGAATAAGCTCGAATTATTTGCGAAATGTTTTTAGATTTTTATATAGGATTTGTTAATAATTGATATTCCGATTTAAACGCGTTTAAAGTTTTTTTTTCCGTCTAATGAAGTTCGACGCCTAGTTAATCTCGACGCATTTTGTAACGCGTTAGACAGGTAATAAATTCGCTATATCTTTAACGTACTAAAGTCGGATAAAAAATACTTGCGTATCTAGGTCGAGGATTCGGTCGACAATAGATTTTTCTTCGGTCGGCGTCAATTTCAGCGAATATGGGGACAATATCGGTTCGAGCGCATCTACCGCTAAAACAGAATACTAAAGTAAAATATAAAACTTTATAAATAAAACTAAGCTTTCTGTAACTAAGTTTCGGGTCTTTTTTTTAGCCTAAATAGCTAGGTTGATTCTTTCTTCTTCTGTTCTTCTTTTGTAAGGTGTTCTATAATATTGGTGTTAAGAAATAGACGATTGAAGATAAGTAGTTAGAATGGCTAAAAAAGTGTTTCGCTCGCTTGTGTGTTCCACTCACATGTATGAGGCGCTATCGAAATAAGTACTTTTTATTTTTATAAAATCGTTAATAAAATCTTTTAATTAGTATAAATATTCGGAGTTATATTTATTAACGTAATCGGTAATCCAGTTAACGACCAGTACATACGATAGCAAATCGAAAACGAAAATTTCTAGTCAATTGTAAATATCTAACTTAATGTAATTAAGTACCTTAAAACAGAAAAAACTTAAAATTGTATCTAATATTTCTCCAGATTTATCGAGTTAAACTTATCAGTTATTTATACTTTTATTCGTTAAAGATTTTCAATACATTGCTAGTTTATTTAGTTAAGTATCGATATACTTAATCTTATACTTTACAAACTTTGTAAGAAATGATATACATTATCAAATAACTTAATTAATGCAGTATATATTTATTCTTTCGATGTCGATCGATTTCGAACTTTTATAACGGAATTTATAGTAACTGTATCGGGTTTATTGAAGGATATAGTTATACCTTCCGAGACAATCGATTTGACGTATTTAAGGCTAGCTATTTTCGATTTCTAGTGTAGGTGACCCACCTTTAGAGTGCACCCACCTTTGAAGAACGAATTTTTCCCATTAGCAAATGTAGACCTTCTTTATTAATATACTGTAACATAACAATTATTGAAGCAATTCGTATCCGATTTTGAAAATGAGTTCCAATGAAGAGTATCTTATTACTAAGTTACTTGAAGAAGTGAGAAAAAGGCGAAAGGGTTGAAGATTTAGCCGCCGCTTGGAGTACCTTTACTATAACGGTCCGGAGGCGCCGGGACGGCGGTTTTTCTATGTAGAAAGCCCTTAAACCTTATCAATGCCTTTTAAAGGACGATAAGAATTTCGTAATGGAGTGGATATATGAAGAAAAGATGTAGAACGAGCTTTTAATAAGGCTTAGGTCCGTCGTTTTGCCGAAGTCGTTTTGCAAAGTTATGAGAACAAGGAAATCTTAGGGGTATATTGGGTTAATAGTTTTATATACCGAAATTCTAGTATTAACATGAAGTTCGGGAGGTAGCTCGACGCTTTTAAGGTGAAAGATACTTAGGATAACGCCCTTTAGCGGTATTATAAGTCCTTAAAACGTGTTATCGTTAAAAAAAAGATTAAACCGGAAAAGATTACGAATATGGATAAGGCTGGCGTTTAAAAAAGTAAATCCCGTCGTAGGAAGGTTTTAGATAGCGATTTTAAAGGTTATACTGAGTTAGAAAGTTTGAAGGTATTGTTTGGGCTTTTATTCTCGAAGCAGTTATTTTAGCAGGTGAAAGTTTAATTTTTATAATTATTTCAAAGAAATTATACTCTAAGGATAGTAGTTTTCTGATATAATCCCTCTGTAGAAGTATAATTCGTTCTTTTCGGAGTAAAATAACGCCCGAATTGCTTTACGATCATTTCGTAAGATTTATTTTCCGAAAACACAGTTTTCGAAAGTAATTAATAAAAGAATCCTTTTAATAGATGAATACGTTACGTACGAATTCGTTTAGTTATAATACGAATGTAAAATTAATAACGTAACATTAATGAAATGGTGCAGGGTGCTGGGCCAGGAGGTATAGCTTGGCTGATTAATTAGTTAGCTTTATATGTGTATTTCTAGGAGCTCTTTTCGCCGGACGCAACCCCAAAAATATGTTTATTATTTTTCGTACTTATGTTTATTCTAGAGTTTGATTCAACATTATTAATATAGTTGCGTTTCTTTTATTACTTTTATATTCGGTTATTTTATTATAATACAGTTTTTAATAATGCTTTAATTAGGGCTAAGTTTTCCTGTTCCAATTCAAGTAGCTGTTAAGAAAAGGATACTGGCTTTTGTTAGCTGCTAACGAACCTCGATTTTCGATTAAAAAGTTAGAAGGAATGGAAGAGACGAGGTCCTAATTAAAAATATTCCAATACGGATACGATTCGATTACGATGATAGTTATTATTACGATAAATTAAGCGGCATATAATTAACGACCGTAGTTATAATAATAACGCAAATTTTTATACGATTAATAAAAGAAAGCTGTTAAATTAAGGTTTATTACGAGAATAGTTTTATTCGGACGACGACGAAGAAGTACGAACCCGTATAGGTAACCGGTTTCGGAATATAGATTAATTACCTAAGTTTTGGATCGATTACGTAATTTAGGATATTATACGTATTAATAAGAAGATTACGTAGTAGAATAAAATATAAAATTTGATTAATAAGGAGTGAAAAAGTTAAGATTACGTCGTTAAGGACGTAGCTATTAGGATTTGGATTAATTAAAATAAGTGCAGCGACGATAAGATTGACGATATAAATAGAATAGCGAATACGAGCAGAAAAAGAAATAAGATTATAAAGTTATTTATTTTATATGCGAAAACAAAGTATCGAAAAAGGAATAACGTCTTTTAATACGATGTATAAATTAGGAAAAAAACGTTACAGGATATATTTTAGACTTTTCTAGCGCTGATTAATGAAATGGTGCAGGGTGCCGAGCCAGGGAGCATGGCTTGGCTGATCAATTAGTCAGCTGCATATGTGTATTTCTAGGAGCACTTTTCGCCAGGCGCAATCCCGAGACCTGTTCATCAGCTACTTACCTTTCGTATATACACTTATATCTATTCTAAAGTCCGGTTTAATACCTCCTAAATATAGTGTTTCGTTTACCTTTATTACTGCTACACTCGGCTATTTTATTGTAATACCCTTACTAAAATTGCTCTAATCAGAACTAAATCTCCTCGTCCCAATTCAAATAGCTGCCAAAAAAAAAAAGGATACTGGCTTTTGTTAGCTGCCGACGGACCTCGATTCCCGATTAACAAGTCGGAAGGAACGGAAGAGACGAGGTTTTAATTAAAAGCATCCCGATACGATTCGATTACGACCATGGTTATAGCTATAATAACTTAAACGGCATACAATTAACGACCGCGATTATGACAAGAACGTAATCTTTTATACGATTAATAAACAAAAGTTGTTGAATTGAAATTTTACAAAGGATAAGGTTTAAAAAGAGCAGGAAAAAGCTAAGCAGCGGAAGAATTTGGTTAAACGTCGAGAACGAAGTTTTATGTTAAAAATAATAAAGGATAAGCCGCGTAAGCGCTAATTAGATTAATTAATGGATTTTATATATAGCCCATGGCGTTAAAAATTTGTTGCGTTATGTTTTTATTTTTGTTTCTTAACATAGATTAAAGATAATTTCATTTTGAAAAAGGAGGCTTGAAATAGTGCAGGGTGCCGGGCCAGGGGGCATGGCTTGGTTGATTAATTAGTTAGGTTTACATGTATATTTCTAGAAGCTCTTTTCGCCGGGCGTAACCCCGGAGACATGTTTATTACCTTTCGTACTTATGTTTATTCTAGAGTCTGGTGTAATACCATTAATACAGTTGCGTTTCTTTTATTACTGTTATACTCAGCTTTTCTATTGTAACACAGTCTTTAATAATGCTTTGATCAAAGTTAAGTCTCCTCGTTCCAATTTATTAATTTACCTGCCGTCGTACTTTTTTTACGTATTATAACTCTTAGATATAGGCGTTTTTTCGCTGTTAAAGATAGCTTATCGTTAAAAAACGAAAGGCTGGTAAAGTTATGATGTATTTATGCTTCAGATAAAGCAGCGCTTTATCGAAGCGTACGTTTACGTGCGCCGTAAGGCTATTACATGGAAAAATTTTTACAGCGGCTTCCGTTACGTAAGGGTTTAGCTGTTAGATATAAATAAAATCGATAAAAACCTTAGGGTGGTCTATTCAGAATTAAATATTTCTAAGCCAGCCATTTCAATGAAAAGAAACCTTTATAAATTATGTTATAATTCGACGTCTTTTATATTAAAGAAAAGCTAGGACTTGAAAAAATTATTAGGACATTTTTTATTCGAAGACGCCGATACGAAACGCGATTATCAAACCTTTATAAAAAAGGCAGACAAAGCGCTAGACGGTAGCGTTAAAGTTATTACGTTTTTAAGTTGGAAAATTAAATTTTTCGCGAAAAAAACCAATTATTAAAGCTAATAGCGAAGAAAAAAGTTAAGCTTTTACCGGGCGAATTATTTGCTAATATTGAAGATATCTATAGGGCTTAGAGAAAAGTAAAGTAATTGTTAAGGATTACTTAGGTAATGATAGGGATAACAGAATAATAATAAAATATTACAGCTGTTAACTTAAGGTTCTTTACGTGTTACGAGTAGCCCTGTGTAGGATACGTATAACGGTATGAAGGTGTAAAAGTCTGGATCTCGTATACTATCGAAAACTACGTAGGGATATGTAGGTATATATGTACGAGGAGCAGGCAGGTATGCCCGGACCATTATAACCTTTAACAAGTCCCCCCTTTATACCAAAAGAAACCGTATAAGGCGCGGTGCTATGGCCAGGAATACGGCCAAATAATCTAAAATAGCTAATTAAGGTGAAAAAAAACCAACGCCCATATCTTAATCCCTATATGTATAAAGATAACCGCAAATTCTAAAACCTTTATATATCTTTACAGGCGTACACTGCTTAAATCCTATACGACAATTTTAACGTAATATCTGAAACCTTAACCATTTTTTTTAAAATAACTGCCGTTAAATTTACTTTTATAAAAAAATACTTTCGATTATATCCAGGCGGCGTTAAATAACGGTCAAATCGCTAGTAATACCGGATAAAAGTTTCTTATTAACCTTAACGGCTAAATGCACTTTTTTTTCGACATCCTGGATAACTTTATCGATTTTATTGTTAATTCTGTCCTCGATGGCCTTATAAATAACATCGGCATCGACAAGGGCAACGTTACCAACGTTATGAAACCTTTTTTTTCGAACTTCTTATTAATAGTATTAATGTGTCTCTGGAGTAAAAAGATAACGAAATGCATAACGAAGTCGTTGCCGACAGTGGCGTTACTTTTATTAATATCAAAAGTAACCTGGTACAAGTTAAGGTATTCTATTTCTACGAAATAACCGTTAATGCTACCGTTTAGGTAACCCTTCAGATCGCAAAATCTGGTAATCAGAATAACCGCTTTAACTGGCAACTTGCCATCGTAAGCTTTTTTAAACTTCTATATATTATATACCTATTTTACGTAATCCTTAACCGATTTAACGTAAAAGTATCCAGCATAAATCTTGGTATTATCCTTAGCGACGAACTTATTAATTTCCTTGGTAACCTTAGCCATTAAACGGGCATCGTAAGCGTACTTCTTACGAACACGTATAAGGTAAGCTTTTACTCCGGTCTAGTTATCGGATTTTTCGTCCTCCTCGTCGTACACGTCTATAACCTCTTGCTCGGTACTCTTAATTAACTTAAGTTTCGCTTTCTTGGCCGCTGGAAACGTCGTAATAAACGGAAAACGCTTTTTAGCGATTTACTTCAGTTATTAAGTTAAAGATAACTTCTTTCCCGCAAAGGTAGATTTCCGAGCTAATACTGGTATAATATTAGGAAATTCGGCATCGGTATTTACTAAAACGTACTTCTCTACTTGAAAATCGGTAAAGTTACCCAGGCCGATATCCGTATCCTTATCATTATTACTATTATAGCCGGTTATATTAAGGCTAAATCGATTAATAATTATAAATGCCAATTTTTTTACGAAATTATTTACCGCTTTGCTAAGTTTAACGCGGTCCTTATCAAAAATAACAGCTTAACTAATTTATTTAACGTAAAAGTCCTTATTCGAATCTTCGGATAAATCGTCGACGACGACTTAGGTATTAAGCAAAATAGCATCGTCCTTTTAAACTGTTTTTTCGTTAAAAATAACCGTTTTCTCGGTAAAGGATACCTGGTTTAAAATAATACTAAACGAATTAAAAAACTAAAGGTAATTTTCGCCCTTTTTAACGATAGTATTATTCTAAATTCCGGCAGGAAAGTTTAAGTTAGTAATAACGATTATATCGACCTGCTCGACGGATTTGCCGTCATTTTAACCATTAAAACTATTCTCGTCCTGTTTATCGTTATTGTTATTATTAAGCCAGTTATCGTTCGCGGTTCTAAATAAGTTATCGTTTATAAATATAAGTACGTTAAAGCAATTAATTTATTCGTCCTTTTTATTATTAAAGGACTAAAAGTTCGAAGCAATATTAAAAGCAATTTTCTTATTTGCTATAACGGAATTATAATTTGCCTAATTACTTTTAAATAATAAGCTGAACGGATTTTTTATTAAAAGTAACTAAATTTTTGTACAAGGTTGCGAACGACCACCGATTTGTATAGGAATTGTTAATAATCGGCGGTAAAAAAGAAAAGAAAGAAAAGGTGGAAATTTTTAGTAAAAGTTGCCCTTTTATAATCAGAAAATTTCTGATGTCGACGATATGCAACTTCCTAATAACGTAAGATTTTCTGAAAAAGATGCAAACAGCTCTATGGTATAAAATAAGTATAACGTAAAATTGGTTAAGGTTAACGAGTAAATAACAATATTTAAGTACGGAAAATACATAAAAAAAGTTATTAGCAAAATTAAACAACAAATAAAACGGAATACTTAACGACTTTAATAAAATATATAGGAAAAATATAATAAATATTAGTAATTATCCTTTATTCGGTTTTCCCCCTTTTATATCGATAATAAATACAACTACGTATTTATTATCTGCTACCCTAACATCGTTAAGGCAGACTAAGTCTCTTTTTCAGATATTTATTTGGCCAATCGATTAAGTACTTTGTCTTATATTCGATAACGGCTTTCTTAACCGTTATAAAAAGGTTCTTTCTAAAACGTTATTCGTTATCCTTCGTTATATATCCTATCTATCTAACGAAATACTTAACGGATAAGTTTTTTCTGTACTACCGAATTCGCCGGTCCACGATGCCGTCGATCTCCCATTCCTATACGTTACCCTTTACGGCCATTAAGCTAAGCTTAACAGTTTTTCGCTTAAATAGATCTTTCCCTTACTTTAACCTATATAACTATGCTACCGAAACGATAGGATAGATTTTCTAACTAGTAAGGAAATCCAGCTTATATGCTTAATCTCCTATTTGCTCGAAAATCTTAAAAGGACCGGCCCGAATAAACGACTATTTCCGCTTAAGTTGCCCAGGTAAATGCAAGGTCGAATGGGTTCAAGCCTTATTTTCCAGGCTGAGCCAAATACACAGAAAATCATTACACGATGTAATTTGCACGATAGATACTATACCCAGTACCTTCGAACACGATGACTGATCAATGGTTTTCACGGTTAGGATAGATTGATACCTCAGTCCCATAGAGCCTTTGCCCAGGTAAATAATATCCTTAATACAGCCGGAAATATATTGTTTCGCTTTTCTTAAATTCCGTCTAGGTATGCCGGTTATCGTACCTCTTTTTCGCAAGCATATTAGCAAGGTCGGCTAATTATATGGTTTCCCTAACATAATTCTTTTATACGATATTTATCGCGTTTCCCGAAATTACCGTTCCTTTTTTTTCGTTTAATATATTTAAAGTTAATTTAAGTTAAAATCCGAACATTAATTCGTTAAGGGATCGCCCTATTATAACCGCCAGGAAGTTATTTAAATAATATTACAAAGCGGGTATTATGTTTATCCATAAAACGTTAAGGTCCGTAACTGTATAAAAACGTATAACGATTTCAACGGTTTAGTTTTTTCTTTCGGATAATCCGTCCGTTTGCGGATAATATGCCGTAAAGAAAAGTAATTTAATACCCAAAACGTTAAATATCTCGTTTTATAAGGTAAACATGAATTTTGGATCCTTATCGTTAATAATAATAATAAATAACTCTTAATTACAGAATTATAGCATTTTTAACGTTATTATTACTTAATCTTTAACCGTATACCGCGTACTGCCAAATATTAATAACGTTTTTTTGCTAGCCTTATACGAAATAGTACATAAGCTATTTAACGTATTATACCCTGTTAACGCTTAAAAGGTATCTACGGATACTACTTTCGGCGTATCCGTAATAAAGTCCATAATTATCGTATAATACGGCAACTTAACCGCTGGCAAGGGTAACAATTCCCCTAATAGTTTGCTCCGATCCGTTTAATTTTCTCGGCAAACCAAACAAAAGTTAAAGTACTTCGATATTTTAAAGTATTTTTTTGCGAAATAAATGTTGTGTAAATCCTTTATTATGCGATTTCTGCCGAAATGGTGCTTTTTATTATGTACAAACTTTAAAACGTTTTAAACGTAAGTATAAAAAATGCGTAATCCCTTTTGGCCGTCCAGCTTAACGTGGTATAAAAGGTTATTTTGCAATTTAAATAGTTTATACTGCTATATTTTACGTTCGCCAACTTTTATCTTCTGCAGCATAACGTATACGTACTTATACCGGTAATCTGTTGTATATCCCGCGATAATACGGGCCTTAAACTTGTTACTAATAATGGGGGTAACTTAAAAGGTTTTATCTTTTTCTGTTAAAAAATACCAAATATTAACGTTGTCCTATATATTATTTAATTCGTTAAATTCGTTTCGCTTAGTTACTTTTTAATCCGAAATTATTATCGGCAGGCGTAATAACGTATTTAGTATTACGTTAAGCTTTTTTGGAATGTAATATATTTTTAATTAAAATTGCGATAAGAAATTAGCTGCATTAATTAACCTAAGGTTAACTTTATTAAAGTTTATAATAACTAAAAACGTATAAGTAACGATTTTTTTTATAAAAGTATAATTGGTAAAAACGTTAACCAGAAATCGGTTAAAGTAAATAAACTTTCGGAGCTTTTTATATTTTTATATTAAGGCAACCATTTTTCTTTTTGTAAATCCGTACTTCTTTTCCGTATTAAAGGTTAACTTAGATATAAAAAGGATAAGCCTGATTTCGGTTTTAAGTATATTTTTACCGGGGTTAACTTAATCGTCTTATTCGTTAGCTAGTTGGAAATCATAATGCCATAAACCTTTTTGCAGGCGTTTACCTTAAAAAAAAAAGCTTATTTTTTTAGTAGTAATACGTAACGTATTAAATGTACAAATAATATTAAAGCTAATCCTATACCTTCTTTTGTTCGTCCGTCGGCACGAATTTAATTTTAGAAATATACATTTATTTCGCTTGCTTTAACATTTTAGTAAGCAAGGTTCCCGATTTTTTAAGTTTTGCTAACAGCTTCGTTTTTCGTTATTCGAAAGGTGTTACTTTAACACCATATTACGCAATTTCTTTGCGTAACTAGGTTGCTATACTTAAATAAGTTTCTAAAACGTTAAGCGTATTAAAAAAAGCAAGCTTTTTAAATGCGTTTATACGGTTATTAATTTTGGAAATTCCGTTTCCATTAACGTTATAACCTAACAAGCAGATTATTGGGAAACCGACGAAGAACTTTTCCGCGTTAATATAGACCCGCGTTTTGTTAAGTATATCTAATACGATACGTAAATGCTTTATATATTTTTCGGTATTAATGCTAAAAACGATAATATCGTTAATATATATACGTATAAAGTGCTTATATACGAAAGACAGCTTATCCATAAACCTTTAAACAAAAACAAAGGCGTTACGAAAACTTATTAGAATTACGTTAAATTTTTTTAGTTTTCGGGGATTAATAATTACCATACGGTTCCGGTATTCCGTTCGTATTAGCAGCTAAAAGTAAAAGTTAAATGTATCGAATAAACTAAACTATATTTTGCCAGCTATATTATTTATAATATTATCCTAATTAGGTAAAAAATAAATATTAAAAACGGTTATCCTATTAAACGGTTTAAAATCGGCTATTACGCGCTCCTTTTTATATTTAATATCCAATTTTTTTTATACGACGGAAACTAAAATTATAACGGGAATAAATTCGTTTTAAAAAAATATTTTCCTTTTTTGTATAAGTCGTCGTATTTCTTATCGAGGATTTGGTAATCCTTAATACCTATCGGGTATATTTTAACCGGTTTAAGTTATTCCTGCCATCCGTCGATAAGGTCGATACGCATTTTATATTTTTCGGGCATTAGTATTATGCCCTTATCCCGAAAAACGTCGTAGCTGTTAATTAAGCAGCGTATTTTATTACTAATTACCGGATCGTTATTAATAATAGCCGTACCGTCTTTGGATTTAATAAACGGAACGTTTATTAATTTCGTTATGCCGTATAACGGGATATAAAAGTTAACGCTTAAACGTTCGTCCGTTTTCGCGTTTTTTGCGTTTTTTATAACGGAAAAATAAGCTTTTTTAATTATATTAGCCTATTTTTTTCCGGTTAAACCGGCTTCCCAATATTAATTAATATTATGCTAATTAATTAAATAAGCTTCCTCGTTACCGACATAATTATATATAATACCGATCTTTTTGTCCTTTTTAATTATTAAAAGCTAAGTTTTAATATTATAAAAAATAGCTTTTTTTAAACTAAACCTATCAAAAATAAAATTAAGCGCATTCGGATAATCCGTTATTATGTATACCGGCTAAGTTATCCGATTTTTTTTATCCGCTAACTTAGGTAAATCGATATAATTTACGTCGATAAAAGTTATAATTATCGCAAAAATAATTATTACATAAGTAACTGTAACCTTTCGCCGTATTAACTTTAAAGTTACCGTTTTAACGGTTTCCCCTTTTACCTTTATATTAAAAATTAATCGGAAGGTATAATTTCCTTTAACGAAATCGATTTTAACTTTATGCTGGATTAAAAATTCGGTACTTAGCAATATTTTTAGCTTAAAGCCATCGATTACGTTTACTTTAATTATAAAATAACTGTTAATCTATATATCTTTAATTTGGCCTTTTATATAAAAGTTAAATTCTATTTACGTATTAATAAAAATTTGTAAATTAACGCCTTTAACGTAAATAAGGTTATATTTATAAATTTTCAGATTTTTGGTTTACGAAATTATCTATTCTCGGTTAACGAGAATCGACGAGTTTCCCGTATTTATATAAACGTTTATAGGTTACGTATTAATATTAACTTTAACGCTTACTTTTAAGTACGACGTTTTTCGCTATATATAATTTCTTAATACCGGGTTCGGATTAACTTTAACTACTTACTTATTATCCAAAACAAAATATATTATTCCGTTAACACTAGCAGCTTTTAAAGCGGGCTTCGAAAAATCTGCCGTTCGTACAATTTTTAATACTGCCTATTTTTTAAATATATATCCTTTTTATACGTAGCCGGCAAAAAAGTTAACCGTACCGTACTGCATATCGTATCGTTAACATAAATAACTTAGTTCCTTATCGATATCTTTAATAATTAACGTTTCGTCGGGTTTTTCGGGATATACGAAATACGTATTATCGACAACATTATTTTCGATATATATTTAACTTTCCTTATAATCAAGCTTTAATTCGGCTTCGCCCTTGTTAAAATAATGGTAACCGTTAGCTTATAAAGTGGATTAGTAATTTTCAGCGTTTTTTTCGTATTTTTATACGGTTTTTTCGTTAACAAATACATAAGTTTTATCTTAACGTTAAATCTTTTAACCGAACTTTCAGTACCGTCCAAAATAGCGTTAATAACTTCCGCGATCCGGATAATTCGAACGTTCCTCGCGTTTGGAATGCTGACGAAAATGCGATTCCTTACGTTATTATCCTTATTCTCGGCGGTCTCCGGAATAACCACGGGAATTCGAATTAAAGGGACGAAATCCGGATATTCCTCGATTACGTTATAACAATTCTTAACGTTGGAACCGGCGGCTGTTGCGGTTATTATTCGTCCAATAAACCGTATTATCCAAACTATTTATATTATTATATAAATCGTTCCATAAAGCAAAGGTTAATTTCGGCGAATCGTTTAACTTTGCTTCCTTGGCCTTGGCTTTGTCGTCGACCTTATCCAAATACGCCGTAATACTGTCCATTCTTTCTGGTTAAGGACATAATACCTAAAAAACCGGGTATAAGTTTTAATATAGGCGGGTAAATAACTAAAAGTCGATTAAATTACCCCATAATTTGGCATACCTAAACAACTCCATAACGTAAGCTTTAACCGGCTTCCCTTATTTGTTATCTTCAAGGGTATACCGGTTTTTAATTAACCATTCCTGGGCTTTCTTTAGCTTAATCCCGAATTGCTTTAACATAACGTTTAAAAAGGTCGTCAGCCTTAACCGAAGGCGGCTTTTATCAAGCTCGGAAAGCTATTGTTTCCACCAGGCCAATACGTCGCCACGAAATAAGGTCCAAGCTTTTTTAAAAATAACGGATTTTCGGTTATCTATATCGGCCCATTCTTCCATTCTTTTGGCCCATAAATATATATCGCAATAACATACCTGCTTCTAGTTATAAAAAATAACTAAACCGTTATGCTTGGCTTCTTCGGCGTCTAGCCAGAACAATCCAGCATCTGTTACGCGAAGCTAATATAACTCTGTAATTCCCCTAGTTAAGGTTTAATCGCACGTAACGGGCGCTACGCCTTAGCTAACGCGAAACTCTCTTACTTTCTTAAATAGAAAAACCAGGGCTCGCACTGCACCGTCGTCCCTATTCGAAAGTTCGGACAAGTCTGGAAGGCCGTCCTGGTTTACGCCCTGGGCCGATAGCCCGGGATCTCCTAGCGGACGAGCTAACATACCCTCCTACTCAGGGGTTGCCCTAACCGGGGTATCTTCTGGGGTCTGGAATTCCTAAAACTTTAGCTTATTTGTCGGTATAGGTATTGGTTCTATTAAAATATAAATGCTAACTCTGTCGGATTTTCTGAAGGGTTTAACTACTTAAGTATTTCTCCTTTAAAAAGGAAATTATCGAGCTCGTCGTTTTTTCCGTAAAAAGATTTAAGATATATATAGGCAGTTTTAAACTGCTAGTCGAATAACTTGTCGGTTTCCTCTTAATAAATTGGAAAAGTTGTCGAATATAATACGTTAGTAATTATTATACCGTAAAGATTATTAAAGGCAACGTTAAGATAAGTTTCTTTTTCAAAGAACTCGATAATTTTTTAATACTTTCGTAAAAGGTGCCGGTTGTTAGGATATTTAACGATAAAAGCGTATATTTCTCGTATGCTTTCGAACTTTTTTTTTGCTGGTATAAGTATGCTTATCAAGTTTAACGTCAGGTATTACCTTTATCTCGTACTTCTCTTCGTATACTCCCCCCTAAATAGGTAAAAATAATAAAATAATAAAGAAAACTAGTTCTTAATTCGGGTAATAAGCATTACTTGTTAAGGATTACTTAGGTAATAATAAGGATAATAAAATAATAATAAAATATCACAGCTATTTACTTAATGTTCTTCACGTATTACGAATAACCCTATGTAGGATACGTATAATGGTATAAAGGTGTAAAAGTCTGGATCTCGTATACTATCGAAAACTACGTAAAAACATGTAGATATATATGTACGAAAAGCAGGCAGGTATGCCCAGACCATTGTAACCCCTAACAGTAATAGCAGGCGAAGTTAATAAAAGATTACAAGGCTTAAATAGCGTTAAAAAAGGCAGAATTTATTAAAAAGTGCGACTTTTACACTAGAGTATATACGAAACCTTTTATAATATTTAATTGCATTATTTTATATAGTGTTTTGTATGTAAATTCATAGTGTAGATATGTTGATAGAAGTTAAGGAGGTGCTTTCCAAAGGTGGATGTATTTTAAAAGTGGGTCATCTACACTACAGATTAAAAAATATATTGGCGAAGAAATTTGTTCTAACTATTATAATAATATACAACGGAAATTAATTTCGGAACAAAGTTAAAAAGAACGGTTTAAATTACTAATTCCGAGCAAATACAGTTAAACGTATTAATTATAAGTAAGATATCGTGGTTTATTTATTATATTATAGTTAAGTTATTTGGATCGCTTGTTAAAAGATGTTAAAAAACCGTTCGAAGTATTTATACATCTGGTGTATTTATATAAGACGTTACCTTTATTAATTAAACGTACAATAAACGTTAACGTGCCACACGGGCGAGCGAGACACACGGGCGGGCGAGACACTTCTTAAGCTATTCTAATAACACATCTTTAATTGCCTATTTTTTAACAACTACAATATAAAGCACCTTACAAAAGATACAAGAATAAACTTAGCCATTCAGGCTAAAAAAAAAGACCCGAAACTTAGTTATAAAAAGCTTAGTTTTATTTATAAAGTTTTATTTTTTACCTTAGAACATCGTTGTAACGAACCTGTTATATATCTACCTGGAGATATGAGCAGTATTCGAGATGGGGTCTTGATTTGCAGGTAACAATAGTGCGAGAAATGATTCAGTAGTTTGTTCGTTAAAGAGGTTTGCGGACTTTTCCCTTAATCGAAGAACGGTGCCTTTGATTAAAGGCTTAGATTAATAGCTAAAGAGCGAAATTAAGTCGGTGTTATTTACCTAAGGACTTCGACCATTATATATCCTTTTATTTCATAGTAAGTATGTAAGTGATTTATGTGATCTAAATAATTTGGTAGATTATTTAGATTAACTAGATTATTCTTTTAAGGGCCAAGCCTTTTTTTGGTCCGAGGTTTAGCCGCGTCCGCGTTAACTTTTAAGGACTTGGCCTTTTTCAGACAGAAACCTTTGTTTTTGTAATACCATTTTCCTTTTCTAAGGATCTTTGTCCTAAAGATAAGAATCGTAAGTAACCTCTTTGGTAGTTAGAGAAAGTTTAGGGATTTTTCAGCTGATCTTATTATAATAGGTCGTATTTAAAAAGAAAAAGGAAAGAAAAAAACCTCGATTTAATTAACGCGAAGCGCGTGATAATCGTGTAAATTATATTGAAAAATTTGGTTCCAAAGTTAACTTTTGTTCGAACTGTATTCGTTTCGGGGAAACCGATTGCTTTTTTGTGACTGACTTTCCAAGTTGCAGTTGTTGTACCCGTCGTTAGCGTCCGGCTTATAACGTGTTGGAGATGAATTTTTTAGTGAAAATTGGGGAAGAACGAGAACGGTTATAAAAGGAGCAACGTGAAGTGGAAGATAAATTGATGGAGCTTTTTGGTCGATTAAAGCGCTTGCGTTTTTAATAAGACGTTTTGAAAAAGAAGGCTTTTGTTATTTTGAAAGAAGGTTACGAATTGGATTAGTTGGAAGAATAAGAGAAATTGGAGGAGGAGTAGCGTCGTATAGAAGAAGAGCAAGCGCGGCTTGTTTTTGAGATTAACGCCAACATGGAGGCGTTTGCTTTTTTCGACTGGAGCGCCGAAGGTTTGAATCTGGGGGTCGGACCGTTATCGCCTGCGACTTTGGCTGCGTTGGAAACGATCGGTTAGGATTTTGGCGGTAAAATGTTTTAATTAGGTCTTTCGTATTCGTTAGGTGCTTAAGGGGCTTTTAAGTGTTATTTTTAGGTAGGTAGTTCTTTTATTTAACTAGGTACTGGGTTTTGTTGTTAACCATTTTTAAGTCCAGTATTTTTTCAACTTCGTATTTGTTAATGTTTTCCTCGATTTTTAAGTTTGTTTTTAACGGGGTACCGCTAGGTGCTGGTTTTAGTAGGGAAATGTGGAAAATAGGGTGTATTTTTATTATTTTAGGTAACGATAGTCGATAATTGGTTTCAGAAATAGTTTCGTTAATTTTAAACGGACCGAATTTTTTGAAATTAAGTTTGTTACTGGGTTTTTTGGTTTTGATTTGTAAAATGTTTAAAGTCGCGTTTTATTTTTGGCGTAATAGGTAAACCTTGTTTTTTTTTCGATAAAATTAGTTCCTTAATTTTTTTCTTGTTATAATACTGAATTATCCGTTGTTAGAAAAACTGCAGCTTAGTTTTAAAGCGGGCTTAGATGGTTTTGATTTTAAAAGCTACTGTTTTTGCTTTGGGAGTTATTAAAATGATTTTCGAAGCTTTATTAAGTAATTACTTTGGTCGTTAAGTTTCTGTATTACGTTTATATATAACTGCGTAAGGTAAAACGTTTATGTTTTCGTTAACGGATATGTTATAAGTTATTTATGCCAGTAAAAATAATTTTATTTAATTATTTTGCTGGTAGTTAACATAACTTTTTAAGTATTGTTTTAAGGTTTGGTTTAACCGTTTTGTTTGTTTATCGGTTTAAAGGTAATACGTTGTAAAAAATTTAAGTTTGGCGTTAATTTGCTTAAAGAAATTAATATTAAATTTGGAAATAAATAACTTATTTTTGTTTAAAATGATTTTTTTTAGGATTTTATATTTATTAAGGTAATGTTTTACGAATGCGTAGGTTAATTATTTTGCTATTATGTTTCTTTTAAAGGGTAGGAAGTACTTATATTTGGTGAGTCTATCGACGATTACCCATATTCCGTCGTACTGAATTCCGGTAACGGGGTTCTTGGATAGGGGTAAACCGGTGATAAAGTTTTAAGTTATGGTGTTCCATGTTTTATCTAAAATTCTTATAGGTTACAGCAGTTTATACGGTTTATAGCGAACTGTTTTGGCCTTGTTGCAAATGTTGCAGTTTTTAACTACTTGTTCGACGGTTTTTCTGAATTTTGGGAAGTCGTACTTTTCTTGGAGTCGTTTAGTCGTTTTGAAAATCCCTTGATATTTATGTAGTAAATTTTCGTAAAATTTTTTAACAAACTGTTTTTGTTGTTCCTGTGGGATGTAAATTTTTCCATGGTATAGCAATTAATTTTTGGATTGTTTTTTTAATTGTTTAACTTTTTTTTGTTCGTTAAAATTGTAAGAACTTTTAGATTAGGCCAAAAGTTCGGAGGTAGGTTTTTTTAATATTTTACATAATTATAAGGTATTTTTCTTTGTAAATTATAGCATTTGTATACGTCGCTTAAGGACCTTAATATCGTAATTTCCTTTTCGGCTTAAGATATCCGTTTGGATGTTTTTTTTACTTTTGATATAGTAAATTTTAAAATTAAACTTGGATAGGAAAATTATTTAATTTTTATGTCGTTTATTAAAATCTTAAGTTGTTATAAAGTAAGTAAAATTTTTATAGTTAAAGTAAATATTAAACGGTTCCTTGGTTTTATTAAGGTAAGGTTTTTATTTTTTGAGTATTATAATAATCGCTAACAACTTTTTGTCGTAAATAAGGTATCGTAACTTTGTATCTTTTAGGGCTTTAAAGTAATAGGCTATTAAATACCATTTTCCGTTATTTTCCTGTTATTTTAGGACTGCTTTTAAAGCTTTATTTGACGCGTTAGTTTTTAGTCGTTTTTTTTTTTGTTATGGTTGGGTAGTTTTATAATAAGGGCGTTGGTGATCTGGTTTTTAAGTGTTTGCATTATTTCCTTAGCTTTTTTTGGGAATTCGAATTTTTTTTTAATGTATTTCTTGGTAATAAGGTTCGTTAGAGGTTTAGCAATTTTTCCGAAATCTTTGATTAAGCTGCGTACGTAACCCGTAAATCTTAAAAATTAACGGACGTCGGTAACGGTCGCTTTATTAAAAATCGGCCAATTTTTAATTGCTTTTATTTTAAAGTCCTGGATTTAAATCTGTCCTGGAGTGATGGTGAAGCCTAGAAAATTTAGTTTTTGGATGTACTATACGCTTTTTTCGGCATTAATTAACAGGTTTACTTTTTCGAATGCTTTTAGCATTTGGGCGATATGTTTTTTATATTTTTCTAAGGTTTTAAAGTAGATAAGGATATCGTTTAAATAAATAAATACGAATTTATCGAAAAACTTTCGTAAAATAGTTATTAATATATGTTGAAAACTGGGGGGGGTATTAGTAAATCCTTAGGATATTATCTTATATTCGTAAAGTTTATAAATTATTTTGAAAACGGTTTTCCATTTTTCGCCTTTAGCTATTCGGATTAAATAATAACTGTTTGGTAAGTTTAACGCCGTAAATTATTTGGCTTTATTGATGTTTTCTTTTATGGTATCCATTTTTAATGGTAATATCGTTCAACTGTCGGTAGTCGTAAATTTTTCGGTATATAAGGTCTTTATCTTTATTAATTCGGATTTTCCCATCCTTTATTTTTGGTACTATTATAACGGGATATCCTGCGGAAAATTCAGATTCCTAAATATATCCGCGTTTAAGGTTTCGTTATAAGCTTTTCCATAAAGCCTTAGTTTTTTCAGGGTTTATATAGTAAATTTAGTAAAGTTTCGGATAGTATCCTTTTTTAATAAGAATTTTATAATCCTATTAATTGTGGTCGGGTAGTTCCTTTCGTATTCGTTCTTTAAATAATTTTTTGAATTTTTGGTATTTAGGGGGTACCTTAACAGTTGGGTCCATTACTTTGGTTTTTCGGATTAGATAATATATTTTTCGGAACTTTTTTTTTAAGAAAACTGTAAAATGGTCCCAAAAAAGTTTTTGGGTTTTCCAGTCGATATAAGAGTTGCTGGAACGAAACTACGGCATTTTAAGGATAACGTCGTATCTTGAAATATCGGCTACGTTTAGCCGGATTTTTTCAAAGTGCCCTTAAATTTATACTGGAAGTTCTTTCGTTTCTTTAAAAACTCGTCCATTTTTATACCTGGATAAGCTTTTATCGATTATAAGTAATTTATACGACTTCAGTTTATATCTTTAGAGAATCCGATGTTTTTCTGCAACTAATAGTAAAATAAAGTTTTTTTCCGTTTTTAAGTTAATTATAACTTTAAACGTTTTGTTTCCGTATTAAAAAGGAATCGTAATTTAATTACGTTATCTAATCTTTGCTTCGTATAAAGTCT
The DNA here is from genome assembly GCA_004155945.1 of Monosporascus sp. mg162. Classification (NCBI taxonomy): domain Eukaryota; kingdom Fungi; phylum Ascomycota; class Sordariomycetes; order Xylariales; genus Monosporascus; species Monosporascus sp. mg162. Next base: position 20,870 of record QJNY01000790.1, read on the forward strand.
TATAAGTTAGGGCTTTTCGATGCCTTAATTTCGAAGGCCTACGTAATTTTTTAACTTATTAGTTTTATAAACCAAAAGGAGTTTTTATTTTCGGGCCTTTTTAACTGTATATTTGGAACATTTATCGTTTATGCAAGTAAACCATTTTCTTTTGCCAATCTGGCAAACTAATTTTAAAACTTTCACTTCCGATATTTAAAAGAGTTCTAGTTTTAAGGGTAAAACTTCCGAAAAACCGGCTTCCATATCTAAGATTTTATGCATTACGTATAACATAAGGGAATAATACAGGTATCCTTAAGTAATAGCCCTTCGACTTTGGCTTAATTTAAGGTATAAGTAGCAAAATTAAAGGTAATCCGGCCATTTAAAAGTTTCGATGCATTTATATTTTTCGTTAGGTTTAATAAACGTCTTCTTATTCCATCCGGACCAATAATCGTTATCTTCTTTGGCGCGGAAGTAAATTAAGTAGATGTCGTCGTAATATGCAGAAAAATGGAAAAGATCGTAATTATAGGTTAAATTCGAACCCGTAATATCCGGACGAACTAATTTTTTAACTTTGGTGGCCTTATTAAGCTTTAAAAATGTTAAGTCATATATTACTATATTAGGGCGTAACTAACCATATTTATTATGCATTCTGTACCGCTGCTTATTTAAATAACAAATATATCTTAACCTTATAATTATCTTAAAGGTTTTTTATCCGGGATAATATTTACAGGCTTTAATCGTTCGATTTAAACAAATCGGGCAACGCTCGTACTCTAGGTCGCCATTTAATTCATAATATATAATCGCGATAATAAACTCTCGCTAGGAAAAGGTAAAACTAACTTTTTTTTTTCCTTACTATTACTGTCTAATTCTTATTCGGCCATCCTAACCTTTTTTTAGAGTTAAGAAATCCCTTTTTTCCTAAAGTTCCTCTTTGTTAAAAAGCGACATTCGCTTTTATAATAGCCTTTCCTATTACAGTTAAAACATTTAATATTTAACTTATTTTTTCTAAGCTCCTTTAAAACAATGCTTACTTCCTTTTGGAATCTGCCTTTGGTTCTATCCTTCTAAAATTTGCTACTTAAACTTTAATTATCTTTCTTTTTGTCAAATTTTTTCTTTTTTAAATACCTTTTAAAGGTACGTCGATCGGCAATAATAATCTTATTAATGTAATCTTGGAAGGGGCTAATTTTAGGTACTTTGTACATCTCGTTTTTAATCTACGGTTTCAAGTTATTATAAAAAGAATAAAACAATACGTTTTTTGGGAAATTAAAAATTAACGCAAAGCGATTAAACTTAATCGCATATTCGGCTGTTAACTTAATTTGCTGGAAAAAATACAACTGTTCGACCGCATATTGTTCTTTATCGGAATTTCTAAACAAAGTTCGTATTTTTTCCTTAAAGTATTTATAATTGCCGAAAACATAATTAATTAGGTCGGAAAATTAATTAAGGTAATTTACAAAGTAATTGTTTATAATAAGTTCAAACTATAAAAAAACTTTTCCAGCGAATAACTAAAAAATAGCCATTACTTTTTAATAATCCTCCGTTAAGGAATTCTCGTAAAACTTAAAGTATAATCTGGCCTAAACCAAAAATCCTTTTACGTTTATAGTTTTATTATAAGGTTTTGGAAAGGTTAACTTATAACCTTTAACTTCCGGCATTTTATGGTAACTGGAAAAAGGAATTATGCTTTCGCGAATTTTGTTTGCTTCAAACAAAAGCAAGGTTGAAGATTTTTGCTGTCGAATAAATCTGGCGTTTTTATCTTTTAAGGTTTTAACTTTTTTCGCAAAGATGTTTAATTTTTCGTTAATGGTAAGTTTTTTTTTTTTTGCCCTTTTGTTTTTTGGTAAGCTGTTCTTTTTCTTCCTTTTTTGCATTTAATCCGTAAACTTTTATGGTATTTTTTACCGAAGCAGGTTGCTGCAAAGGCTGGGAAAAAAAAAGTCCTCTTTGGGATCGGGTAAAAGGAAATGCCATATTGTCGATTAAAAAAAATTTTCTTTAATAAATAATAAATTATTTAATCTGGTTATTGATTCCTTATTAACTAGTAACGGTAATCGAATATGTTATTTATTTTTTAAATGCCGTCCTGTAATATCGTTTTTACTACATTTAGGGAAGCTTATGCCTAATTGGGCCTTAAATTATTCGTCGGCTATTAATTAAAAAGCTATTAAAATGTAACGAACCTGTTATATATCCACCTGGAGATATAAGCAATATTCGAAATGGGGTTTTAATTTGCAGGTAATAATAATACGAGAAATGATTTAATAGTTTGTTCGTTAAAAAGGTTTGCGGACTTTTCCCTTAATCGGAAAACGGTACCTTTAATTAAAGGCTTAGATTGATAGCTAAAAAGCGAAACTAAATCGATGCTATTTATATAAGGACTTCGACCATTATATATCTTTTCATTTTATAGTAAGTGTATGAGTGATTTATGTAATCTAAGTGATCTGGCAGATCATTTAGATTAACCAGATCATTCTTTTGAAGGCCAAGCCTTCTCTTGGTCCGAGGTTCAGCCGCGTCCGCGCTAACCTCCAAGGACTTGGCCTCTTTCAGACAGGAACCCCTGTTCTTGTAACAATCGTTTTAATAACAAACGCGCCCGAACTAATATTACTTCCAATTCGCGGAAATTGACGGCGACCGAAAAGAAATCCATTGTCGACCGAATCCTCGACCTAGATACGCAAACGTTTTCTGTCCGGCTTTAGCACGTTAAAGATATGGCCAATCTATTACTTGCCCAACGCGTTATAAAACGCGTTAAAATTAACTAGGCGTCGAGCTTTGTTAAACGGCAAAAAAAAACTTTAAACGCGTTTAAATCGGAAAATCGATTATTAACAGGTCCTATGCGAAAATCCAGAAACGTTTCGCAAATAATTCGAACTTATTCGGGTTACAATCGCAAAGTACGGCATCGTAGAAAAGAATATTTACAACTTCGACGAGACTGGATTTTAATAAAGCTTCTTATAATAACGGATATAGTAATTACCAATACTGAAAATCGTAAAAAACCTAAATACATATAACAAGAAAATAGAAAATAAATTACAGTTATCCAGGCTATTAATTCCAAAACTTAGGCTATACTGCTATTTATTATTATAACAGGAAAAATTTATCTTAAGTCTTGATACCGCGATAACCCATTACCAACAACTGATTAAAAGATCGCATTAAATAATAATAGCTGAATAATAAATAAATTGGATCTGGAATAAATCCAGCACTTTAACAAACATACTCGGACGCGTACGAAAGGTTCAAAACGTTTCCTTATCCTCGACGGCTACAAAAGCTATTATTCGATAAAATTCGAAAAGTATTACGTTAACAATAACATTATTACAATTTATATACCTACGTATTTTTCGTATCGGCTTTAATCTTTTAATTTATCTTGTTTTTCTGTTTTAAAACGCGCTTATTTACGGTACATCCAAAACTTAATACGACGTTATTATATCTATATTACCAAAGAAAATTTCCTCGCCGGCTTCTACGACGCGTTCCGAGCTGCCATAACGTCCGATAACATCAAATTTGGATTCACGAAAGCTAGTTTTGTTTTATTCGATCCTAATAACGTTCTTTCCGAATTAAAAGTTTTTCCAGTTGTACCTACGCCAACCGTCTCCTCGCTAACCTTTACCGGTTCCATTCGTTTCCCGCCCGCAAAAACCCCTAGAAATATTAAGGAAATAACGCGGTAATTACGTTGTTTGAAAAAATATTTAAAAGCTAACAGGGTGACTCGTTAACTAAAATAACTAAATCGGTTTATCTTTTAATTAAAAGTTACTTATTAATTTTGTACGAAAATAATTTTCTTCGGGAAAAAGCTGCCTAATTACGCGAAACGAACCATATTTTAAGCAAACGTCGTAGGATTAAAAATAAACGTTTTCAAAAAGGAAAAATACTTATTATATAAAAAGGATAAACTTTTCTGGTTCAAAAAGAAAAAGGTGGTAAAAAAATACAAGTAATAACAGTTAAAGGGGGTCGTCGTAAGAGGGTTAAAATTAAGAAACGGAAATGTGGCGTCTACGGCAAGCCTAGACATAATGCGCGTATTTATATAGAAGTTGCAGATACATCTAGCGAAGAAAAATCCGATTGATTTAAACCAATACGATGTATTGTTGTTAAGTTATTTGAATTTGTTGTTGCGAGGTGCCAAAAAGTGTCTCGCTCGCCCGTATGGCACGTTAATTGTATTATAGAATTTTTTCTAAAAAATTAACCCGTTATAAAGCTTTCTATGATATTTTTATAATTTAATATAGCAGTTAATTATTGCTAGTTAGGTTAACTGTACTAACAACGGCCGAGTTGGGTACCAAAACACTTGGTTCCAGTCCGAAACAACCTGTTACGCGCTAAGAACGGTGCGTAGAAGTAACAAAGTTTTTGCTGGCGGCGTTTAAGGTCTAGAGCAGCCGTGGCGGTTGAGTTTATCGCTATCCTAGGCGCCGTGGGTACCGTAGATGGCGCTGTAGACGGCATTGTAGACGGCGCTGCGGGCGCCGATGAGGC
>QJNY01000791.1:0-25361 GCA_004155945.1 Monosporascus sp. mg162
AAAAAAAAAAAAAAAAAAAAAAAAAAAAAAAAAAAAAAAAAAAAAAAAGATAAGAATTTATTTTTAAATAATTTAGATTGATATTCCTCATAGGAATTAAAAAGGATATTCGAAATATTCGGTAAACCGTTAGTTTATTTATCAAGCGAATTTTATATAATAGCACCATAACATATATTATATATATATCAAATGTAAGATAAATTAAACGCTTTAATTCGCAGTTATAAAGAAGAAATTGGAGTGGAGAAATCCATAGTGAGTTATTTTCTTAATTTCGTTTTTATTTTAATGTATCAGCTAATTATTAAGCTATAAACGCCAATTATTAAAGGTCGATTACGGCAATAACTAAAGCTTGTACGAAATTAACAGATTATTTTCTTGGAAAACTTGAATTAAAAATAATTAAACATTATACGTCTTTCTTATTTAGTATATTATTAACTCCGACGCATAAAACCATCCATTAAAAACCCGGCGGATTATTATATTATTATTCGGATATCCGTAACGATATTATCGCATTAATTGAAATTTAATATCAGCAGTAAGTCATAAAAAAATAATAGTTATAAAACTATAAAAATTAATTATAAATTTTTTTAAAAAAAATAAACGTTATTTCGAATAACATACCATACAAGCTCGCGGCCTACACAAGCTCGCGGCCCAAATTTCTCAGCATTCAAATTGTTTATCTTTGTTAATTTATTACACAACACTAATAATATGGAACGTTTTACAAAAGAATCTAGATTAAACCTAGTCGCTCAAGCTAAAAAACAAACCCCAAAACTTAATTTCAAAAAGCTTATTTCTATATACGAAATTGCCGAAACGACCTTGAAAGCCGGATATCGTAGTAAATGCGCCCGAACCGATATTATCCCCCATTTGCGAAAATTAACGGCGACCGAAAAGAAATTTATTATCGAAAAATTCTTTAACTTAGAGACGCAAACATTTCCTATCCGGCTTTAATACGTTAAAAATATGGCAAATCTGTTACTTGTTTAACGTATTGCGATATATATTAAAGTTAACTGGGCGACGAATTTTATTAAACGGCAATAAAAACTTTAAATACGGTTAAATCGAAAGATCGATTATTAACCGGTTTTATCCGAAAATCCAGAAATATTTCGTAAATAGTTTAAGCTTATTCGGGCTATAATTGCGAAATACGGCATTATAAAAAAGAATATTTATAACTTCGACGAAATTAAACTTTTAATAAGGCTGTTTATAATAACGGGCATGGTAGTTATTAATGCCGAAAAACGTAAAAAACTTAAATAAACGTAACAAAAAAATAAAGAATAAGTTATAATTATCCAGGTTATTAATTTCCAAGGTTGGGTTATACTGCCATTTATTATTGTTGCAAGGAAAAATTATTTTAAGTCCTAATATTGCGATAACTTATTACTAGCAACCGATTAAAAAATTGCATTAAGTAATAATAACTAAATAACAAATAAATTAGGTTTCGAATAAATTTAACATTTTAACAAGCAAATTTAAACGCCTACGAAAAGTTTTAAACGTTTCCTTATTTTCGACGGTTACGAAAGCTATTATTCGATAAATCTCGAAAAATACTGCGTTAACAATAACATTATTACGTTTTGTATGCCCGCGTATTTTTCGTATCGGTTTTAACTTTTTAATATATCTTATTTTTCTATTTTGAAATACGTTTATTCGCGTTATATCGAAAACCTAATACGACGACTTTAAAAGCTTATAAGCTTTATAGGTTAACCACTTAATATATAACCGAAAGAATTATGCGTTAATTTTGTTATTATAATCAGTTTATCCTTTATATTACATTAAGTTTTTTAACGTCGTTCTTTAACCCTTACGGAATATACTATCGTTTAATTAGCCGGTTATTTATTTATTAATTTCGATTCGACATTATTATATTTACGATACAAATGTTTTAATTTGTACAACGTTAAAATCGGTATAAAAGTTAATTGCGATCGGATTAATTTTTGTCGAGATATAGTATGTTTTTTAACCTGTTAAATTAATTTTTAAAAAATACTAACATTTAAGTGACGATTTATAGATGTATTATGATTATATATATTATTATATACGCATTATTGTGATAATAATGTAAACCGAATAAAATGTAAGGTTTTTTACTTCTTTTTACTAAATAATATTAATCTTTAAAGAAATATAAAGACGAAATAAAAGGGAAAAAAAGTTAAATTAAAACAAGCTAAAAGCTTTTAAAGAAGTAAGTCTTTTCTTTTTAATAAAATAAGGAAGCTACTACTAATAATTTAAATATAAAGTAAAACCGAAAACGATTAAACCCGAAATACGATTAAAAAGGATAAAAAGGGATATTAACAGGAAATCCCAAGGGGAAAACAGAAGGATATTAAACGGTTAATATAAATACGACTAAAAGTTCTGGAAATAACTTAAATGTTATTTTTAACGCTTTTTGATAATTTATTATACATTTTCTCCTTAAACGCTTAATTTTAAGTGTTTTTAACAATTTAAATAATAAATATAAATTTATATAAAAGTTTAAATATATATAGGCTGTAGTCATTAGTCATTTTGTAGTTAGTCACTGACTAATGTAGTTAGTCTGTAGTCAGTTAACTGACTAACTAATGACTACAAGGTGTAATCTGTAGTCTGACTATTAGTCACTAATTATCAACCCTGAACAGGACACACCTATAAGCGGGACACTTTTTGGCACCTCGCAACAATCAATCCAAATAACCCAACCACAACGCTTCAAATCAACTTAAATCAAATGAATGCTTCTTTGCTAACTGTATCTATAGCTTCTCGACGAATGCACGCATTATATCAAAGCTTGTTACGGACGCCATGTTGCCATTTCTTTCTTCCAACCAGCCTGCGATCGACCACCCCCCAACGCGTCCAAGCTAATATTACCCCTATTTCGTACGACCGAAAGCCGACCGATTAGATAACTATTCTCGACCGAATCCTTAACCCAAATACGCGAGCATTTGTTATCCGGCTTTAATACGTTGAAGATATACGGCGGAAAACGTGTTATAAAAGTCGTTGGAAGCGCGTTGGAGGGCGTGTTGGGGGGGTCCGTGCGGGGCGTCTCGCGGGGCGTCTCGCGGGGCGTATAGCAGGGCGTGTAGTAGGTCGTATGGCAGAACGTATCGGGCTTGATTCGTAACAACTTGGAACCTACGTAACTAGATGATTAAAACAAACCTTTTCCAGAGAGATGAATACTTGCTCTATAAGATGAACAAGTTCTTTTAGCCAGCAGAGAGGTGGTAGCAAAGAATTGCTGCTAACAGCTGCTGAAGGTAACCGGTCGTACGTAAGTTAGGAGGAAGAAATGGCAATACGGCGTCCGCAACAAGCTTTGATATAATGCGTGCATTCGTCGAGAAGCTGTAGATACATTAGCAAAAAAACATTCAATTGATTTAAGTTGATTTGAAGCGTTGTGGTTGGGTTATTTGGATTGATTGTTGCGAGGTGCCAAAAAGTGTCCCGCTCATAGGTGTGTCCCGTTCATAGGGGTGGGACGTTACATATTGCTGTTATATAAAGCCGTTTTTTCCGGGAAGAAAACGTTTAATTACGCGAAACGAATTACATTTTAAGTAAACGTCGTAGGACCAAAAATAAACGTTTTTAAAAAAAGGAATACTTATTATATAAAAGGGATAAGTTTTTTTGGCCCAAAAAGAAAGGGGTGGTAAAAATATATAGTTAACAGTAGCAGAAGGGGGTCGTCGTAAAAGGGTTAAGATCAAGGAACGGCAATGTGACGTTTGCGGCAAGCTTGGATATAATGCGCGTACTTGTGTAAAAGTTGTAGATACGTTTAGCGAAGAAGAATCCGATTGATTTGAATTAATGCGATATATTGTTATTAAGTTATTTGAATTTGTTGTTGCAAGGTGCCAAAAAACGGCTTGCGAGCTTGTGTAGCTCGCGAGCTTGTGTGGGACGTTAGATATATTCTCTTTAAAGCAGTATTTTAGGACCTAAGTAATTTTACAATTGGTAGTTTTGATCAGTTTGAGATAAGCTTTAATAGGGTTTCTAGAAGCTTATCGAAACTTTTTAAGATTGCTACTAAGGTTAAGAGATAATACGGATTATTTCTAAAACTAAACTTCTTTATGTTTACGAAAGATTAAAGTTTTGCTTTAAATATAACCGTCCAGTACCGATTAACGGATAACTTTTCAAAAGTAAGGCTAATAAGGCTGAACCTTACAATAATCCGCTTGGGATTTTTAAAGCTTGCTAAGGATACAATCGCCTAAGTACCTCCTGGAATCGTTGTTAACATACCGAAAGCACAAAAAACTTTAATATCCCAGGAATTCTTAACATTATTTACGGGATTTGAAATATCTCTACCGAACGTCATATTGTTTTCGCTTGATTAATTAACTTAAGTCCGGCTTCCCTGCAAACATTAGAAATAAGTTTTTGTTTTTTATAGTTTTCCCGGATTTATCGGCCTTTCCGAACTTTCGCTTTTTAAGTATTAAAACTACCGACTAGCTGAAAGGGTTAATAAATTGTTTACGAATCATAAACTTAAAAAGTTTGAGACGATTGCCGAGTTACTTTACCAAAGCAGTAGTCTTTTTATAAAAAAACCGGGTTAAAGCTGTAATTAATGGAATAACTTAATAAAATGAAACGTTTAAGCTTACCCTAAGTTTCTTTAATGCAGTATAACCTAAAATATCTTTAGATTGCCAAAAATTAATTATTGATTTTAACGACGCAAGATTAACCCGGTATTTTTGATTACATTTATAAGTTCCGTTTGGAATATGTTATTAGGGTCAGGGTTGTGATTGTAGATTGTAGTTTTTAGTTTTTTTGTAGTTACTAACTAACTACTGTAGTTTTAGTCAGGCTACTAACTAACTAATGTAGTTTCAGTCAGGCCATTAACTAACTACAAACTACATGTAGTTAGTTAGTTAGTAACTACAAAAAAACTAAAAACTACAGTTACTGATATTAACAGATTCGAAATATTATAAAACATTTACAAACGCCTTGAAAATCTGTATGTTCATTTTATGTGGTTTATAAAGCAATATATGTTTAATTTTGTACTAGAAAACCAATTTATAATCTGTTTTTAATTAACTTGAATTAGGTTAATAAAGACTTATATTTTAAAATTCCTAATTGTACACCGGTTTTATATATCGATATAATACCATTTTCCTTTATAAATTACATTTTACAATTTAGAAACTTTGCATAGTACTTTTCAGTCAAACGTTATATTAAATGTAAACCGGATATGTAAGTATATTAATAAGGTTATTCGTTAACTTATAAGCAATATAAATCTGGTTTTTAAAAAAAACCGTTTGCAAATTATCAAAGCAATTAAAATATTTTATATTTGTTTGTTTTACGTATTTAAGCTTTTTAATGATAATAATTTTACCTGATTTTAATTTTAACTGATTTGCGAAGTATCTGCAATATTTAAGCTTTTTTAACATTAATTAATTTTTTACTCAAGTTCTAAATTTAAGAAGCTTTTATTATTGTATTATTTTGTTATTATTCAAAAGCTTTAAATATTTACTTTTATTCTTTTATTACTTTATTTAAATATTATAATTAAATTCCAAACATAATTATAACTAAAAACGGCCTAAATATAATAATACTACGACTAATCAAAGCTTGATAAAAATTATGTCATAACTTGCTTTACAGCTTTAAATAACTTATAATTTTAATTTTCACGTTTTATTATACTTGTTTTGCTATTTGATTTATAATTAATAAGGCTAACCAATAAAAAGTACGTTAGTTCCTATTTGTGTACATATATATATGCTCATTTATTTACTTATTTAAAACCTTAATAAAGACGGTATGGTTTTTAGTTATTTTGTAGTTACTAACTACCTACATGTAGTTAGTTTTTGTCAGGCTACTAACTAACTACAAACTACAAGTTGTAGTTTGTAGTTAAACTATTAGTAACTAATTCGCAGCCCTGATTAGGGTAAAAGATATTCTGGAAAAGGTTAAGCAGAAAGGCAAAATAATTACCAAAAACAAGTATATTAATAGCTTATGAAAAGGCTTATCGGTTAAAAATTTCGAAAAACCTTTTAATAATTCGTTTATGAAGCTGAAAAACCTGTACGCGATAAGCTCTAATGTTTAAAAAGCGAAAGTTAGAAAAGACCGATAAATCCGGAAGGATTATAAAAAACGAAAGCTTATGTATAATGTTCAGGGTTGCAAATTAGTTATTAATAGTTTAACTACAAATTACAACTTGTAGTTTGTAGTTAGTTAGTGCCCTGAGTAAAACTACTGTAGTTAGTTACTAATTACAAAAAAAACTAAAAACTATAGGTATTTTAATGCGTATTAACATAAGGGTTTTTATATTTATTTATAACAAATATAATAAAGCATAACGTACCACACAAGCTCGCGTCCCGTTTTTTGGCACCTTGCAACAATAAACTTAAGTTGCTCAACCACAACACATCAAATTAATTCCAATCAATCGTATTATCTTACGCCAACCATATCTACAGTTTCTGGATAAATGTACGTATTATATTAAAACTTATTACGAACGTTATATTATTATTCTTTTTTATTAACCCGCCCGTAACCGCTTAACTTTAACAGTTGTTAACAGCATTTCTTTACTATTACCTTTTGGTTAACTAAAAGACCTTATTTATTTTATATAGCCAGTATTTCTTTTTTTTAAAAACGTTTTTTTTAATCGTATAATTACGTAAATTTCGAATTATTGCAAAATTAAATCCGATACGCCTTACCATACGTCCCGCGAAACGCTTTGCGAAACGTCCCGCAAAACGCCCCGTACGAACCCTCCATGCCCCCCAACCCGCTTTTAACCCGTTCCTAACGCGTTTTATAACACGTTTTCCGACGTATATCTTTAACGTATTAAAGCCGGATAGGAAATGCTCGCGTATTTGGGTTAAAGATTCGGTCGAGAATAGTTATCTAGTCGGTTAGCTTTGGGTCGTACGAAATAAAGGAAATATTAACTTGGACGCGTTAGGCGCTGGTCGGTTGGGCCGAGTTAGCAGGAAGGAATGGCAATATGGCGTCCGTAACAAGCTTTGATATAATGCGTGCACTTGTTTAAAAGCTGTAGATACGGTTGACGCAAGATAATACGATTGATTGGAATCAATTTGATGTGTTATGGTTAAGTAACTTGAGTTTGTTATTGCAAGGTGCCAAAAAACGGGCCGCGAGCTTGTATAGGCCGCGAGCTTGTATGGTACGTTATTACAATACGAATCATAGTAATTTAAAGATATCAAGTTTTAACGCGATATATGCGTAACGTGCCACACCACCGAACGGGACACACCACCGAACGGGACACACCACCGAACGGGACACTTTCTTCAATATCCAAACCATCTAACTTCAATTACTGATTTCTCAACAACTACAATATGGAGCGCCTTACAAAACAAACGTGAATGAACCTAGCTATCCAGGCTAAAAAACGAGATCCTAAACTTAGTTACCGAGTTTTATCTATGAAGTCCTACATTCTAGCTTAAAAGCGTAATCGAATAGCAGATACCCCCGAGCCGATACTACTCCCAATTTGCGAAAATTAACGGCGACCGAAGAAAATTCCATTATCGACCGTATCCTCGAACTAAATACGTAAACGTTTCCTGTTCGGCTTCAATACGTTAAAGATATAGCCAATTTATTGCTGGCCCAGTACGTTACAGGACGCGTTAAGATTAACTGGGCGTCGAAATTTGTTAAACGGCCAAAAAAATTCCAAATACGTTTAAATCGGAAAATCGATTATTAACGGATCCTATCCGAAAATTCAAAAGCATTTCGCAAATAGTTCGAGCTTATTCGGATTACAATTGCGAAATACGGTATCGCAAAAAAGGATATTTACAACTTCGACGAGATTGGATTTTTAATAAGATTTTTCATAACAACGGGCATAATAATTACTAATGCCGAAAAACGTAAAAAACTTAAATAAGCGTAATAAGGAAATAACAATAAGTTATAATTATTTAAGTTATTAATTCCTAAAGTTAAGTTATGCCGTTATTTATTATTATAAAAAAATTATCTTAAATTTTAATACTGTAATAACTTATTGCTAATAGCCGATTAAAAAATCGTATTAAATAATAATAATTGGATAATAAATAAAATAAATTTCGAATAAATTTAATATTTTAACAAGCATATTCGGACGCGTACGAAAAGTTTTAAACGTTTCTTTATCCTCGACGGCTACGAAAGTTATTATTCGATAAAATTTGAAAATTAATGCGTTAATAATAATATTATTACGTTTTATATACCCGCGTATTTTTCGTATCGGTTTTAACCTTTTAATGTATTTTGTTTTTCTGTTTTAAAACGCGTTTATTCGTAATATATCGAAAACCTAATACGACGCCATTATATTTATATTGCCAAAGAAGATTTCTTCGCCGGCTTCTATAACGCGTTCCAAGCTATTATAACGTCTGATAATATCAAAGCTGGATTTGCAAAAGCTAGGCTTATTCCATTCGATCCTAATAACGTTTTTTCCGAATTGGAAATTCCTTTAGTTGTGCCTACGCCGACCGTCTCCCCGTTAACCTCTGCCGGTTCCATTCGTTCCCCGCCCGCGAAAACCCCTAGGAATATTAAGGAAGTAGAAAGGTAAGGACATTATTTGCAAAGAAAAATTGGAAACCAGCAGGATAGTTCGTTTAAAAAGAAAATGGCTAAATCGGTTAATCTTTTAACCAAAAATAACTTATTGCTTTTGTACGAAAATGTTCTTTTTCGGGAAAAAGTTACCCGGTTACGCGAAACGAACCATATCTTAAGTAAACGTCGTAGGACCAAAAACAAACGTTTTTAAAAAGGAAAAATATTTATTATATAAAAAGAACAAATTCTTTTAGCTTAAAAAAAAGGAAATAGTAAAAAAATGCAGCTAACAGCAGCTGGAAAAGGTCGTCGTAAGAAGGTTAAGACTAAGGAACGGAAATATGGCGTCTACGGCAAGCCCGGGCATAATGCGCGTACTTGTAATGAAGTTGTAAATACGCCTAGCGAAAAAGAATCTGATTGATTGTAATTAATGCGATGTATTATTGTTAAATTATTTAAATTTGTTGTTGCAAGGTGCTAAAAAGTGTCCCGTTCGGTGGTGCATCCCGTTCGGTGGTGTGGCACGTTATATATAAGATTTATATTTTATATTTATTAACTGTATTAAAGTTCTTATTAAAAATTTTTCGGTGCGTAGTTTTTATTAATTCGTTTTTATTTATGTTTATTAACAACAGATTAAAAAATACATAAAGGAAAAAAAAGTTCCAGAAAGGAAAAAAGCAAAAAGAAAAAAGAAGTTTTAATATGTATAAATAATTACTTGAAAGAATAAATAGTTTGTTTTATATACGGTTAGGTAGTTATAGGAACGCTTTTTTTTAATTATAATTGCTCCATTATATTAAGCGTATTATAAAAATGATATAATATAGCAAAAAAACATTAATTACATATTATATTTAATAAGGAAAATGCCAGAAATTTGAAAATTTTCTCGCAGATTTAAATCAAGATAAATATTGGGAAGTTTTAATAAAAATTAAGGCAAATGTGTAAGATTAAATAAATACAGTTCAAGTTTAAAATTAATTGCTAAATATTAGTAAGAAATTATAATATGTATATATAAAATATTCGACTTTTTTATGGTTATAATTATACAAATACGGTATTAATATTTATTAAGTATATAATTTAAGGATATAATGTATCAGCATTTGACGTAATAAAATAATAATTTTTAATATGGATTATTATAGCAACAGAAACTATCATAAAATTAAATGCAACAATATAAATATATGGAAAACATAACACCTATAAGTTACAACTTTAACTTTGCAACATTTTATGAATTAACTTCAAATTAATTAAGAATGTGCAATAAATACAAAAGCCTACAAATTGTTTTTTGTATTAATATATAAAGTAATATAATTTAATAACGCCCTGAATATAAAAATATAGCTTTCAAGGCCTATTTAATATGTTATATAGTAATTAAAATTTCCCTATTTAAGTAACTGTACATTTTAGTTTTTTTTGTAGTTACTAACTAACTAATTACATGTAGTTGGTAGTTAGTTAGTGGCCTGACTATAACTACATTAGTTAGTTAGTAGCTTGACTAAAACTACAGTAGTTAGTTAGTAACTACAAAAAAACTAAAAATTACAAACTACATTAGCAACTCTTTTTAGTTGCGTTAGTATCGAATTGTTGCCAAATTAAGCCCGATACGTCCTGCTATATGCCTTGCCATACGCCCTGCTATACGGCTTACCATACGCCCTGTTATACGCCTTGCTACACACCCCGCTACATACCGATGGGCCTTGCGACGCGGCTTACAGCGCGCCTTTTAACACGTTCTATAACACGTTTTCCGACGTATATTTTTAACGTATTAAAGCCGGATAAGAAATGGTCGCCTGTTAGGTGAAGAATTCGGTCGAAAATGGTTATTTAGTCGGTCGGCTTTGGTTCGTACGAAATAGGGGTAATATTAGCTTAAACGCGTTAGGAAATAGTCGGTTGCTGGCGGGTTAAAAGGAAGGAATGGCAATATGGCGTCCGTAACAGGGCTTAATTTAATGCGTATATTTGTTAAGAAGTGATAAATACGTTTTGCGAAAAGGGATACGATTGAATTTAAACCAATTTGATATGTTGTAATTAAGTTATTTGCATTCGTTGTTGGGAGGTGCCAAGAACCACGCGATTCGCTTGTATGCGCGATTCGCTTGTATGCGCGATTCGCTTGTATGCGCGATTCGCTTGTATGGCACGTTATTAATAAGCTAATCATTAATTCCGTATTAATAAGCCAATTAAAGGCGGAGTCAGAAAGCCGATCCTCTTTTTATAACTAGAAAAATACCTATAATAAGGAATCTTTTTCCCGTTTTATTTTAAGTTTTAATATTTTCTTAATTTTACTTTAAAGTAATTGAGGATAATACTTCGAA
The DNA here is from genome assembly GCA_004155945.1 of Monosporascus sp. mg162. Lineage (NCBI taxonomy): Eukaryota > Fungi > Ascomycota > Sordariomycetes > Xylariales > Monosporascus > Monosporascus sp. mg162. The sequence continues at coordinate 11,115 of QJNY01000791.1, forward strand.
ATAAGATTTGATTACATTTTTCCGTTATTATTTACTTGAACCCCTTTTTAATTTTATTACAAAATACACTTTTAACAGATTTTAAGTTTTTATTGGATTTTGATTTGAAATATATTTTTGAAGAAACCAGTATTATCTTTAAATCCTAATTTTAACGTTTCTAACGTTGATAAAAATTGAAAAAGAAAATAAACCCGAATTTAAATTATCTTCTGACGGCGATTCGAATACTTACATTTTTAAAAATATATTATTTATACGTACTTTATTACTTATTAAATTACCTTAACTTCGGAAGATGGTTATTGCTTGTATTAGGTAAGTTTTATTTATTTATTCCTTTAATTTAATTTAATTGTTCTGATTTAATAATTGCTTTTTTTTTAGCTATAATTTTAAGACGAACGCTATTGTAAAGAGTTTTTAAACTTCGAGTTTTTAACGCTATTACCAGGGTTGCAAATTAGTTACTAATAGTTTAACCAGAAACTACAAGTTGTAGTTTGTAGTTAGTTAGTAGCCTGACTAAAACTAACTACATGTAGTTAGTTAGTAACTACAAAAAAACTAAAAACTAAATATATTTTTTGAAAATATTACATAAATAAATACTTAATTTATAAAAAAGCATTAATTACTAAGCTAATAATTGAATATACATATAGCGATACTAATATAAGATTAATGCATTCATTTAACACTTACATTTCCATATATATATATTACTATTATCGTTCTCAGAAGTATTATTTAAAGTTTAAAGCATTTTATATATATAAAATATATATATATTATTTTTATTAAACCTGCTGATATCCTTATTATCCTTTATTTTTTAAGGGTGATTCGGTTTTCTTTTTTTCGGTATTTCGGCATTTCGGCATTTCGTTATTTCGTTATTTCGTTTTTCGTTATTTCGACTTTATATACTGTTATTAAACTTTACATTAATACGATATATAAACATCTATATACAGGGTTGTGATTGTAGTTTGTAGTTTTTAGTTTTTTTTGTAGTGACTAACTAACTACTGTAGTTTTAGTTAGATTACTAATTTATTAATGTAATTTTAGTTAGGCCATTAATTAACTACAAACTATATGTAGTTAGTTCGTTAGTAACTACAAAAAATTTAAAAATTACAGCTATAAATATTCATAAATGCGAATAAGTATAAGTTATTTAAAAGTACTTACAAAATTTATATATTTAATTTATATGGTTTTTTAAATTATATATGGTTAAATTCGTACTAGAAAAGGAACTTATAATACGTTCTTAACTTATGTAAATTAAGTTAATAAAGATTTATATTTTGAAATTACTAATTATTTTAACGTTATTTATATCGTTATATTACCATTTTTCTGCGTTAAACATATTTTGTGCAAATTAAATCGTTTAATTTTTATATTTAAATTAAACTTTTTATTAAAATAAAACCGGATTTTAGGGTATAATAATAAGGTTATTATTGGCTAACTTAAAAGCTTTATAAATAAATTTTTTTTTAAAAAGCTTTTGCAAATTGTTAAGGAAATTAAGATAATGTATATTTATTCGTATATATGCATTTAAGGTTTTTAATGAGAATAATTTTATTTCCTTTTATTTTTAAAGGATTTGCTAAGTATATATAGTGTTTATACCGTTTCGAAATTAAGTAATTAATTTGTTTAAGTTTTAAATTATAAAAGTTTCTATTATTTTATAATTTTCGAAGTTTTTTTTGAAGGCTTTATATACATACTTTTATTCTTTTTTTTATCCAGTTTAAAAAATATAATTAAGTTTTTGCGATTATTGTAATTTATAAAACTGTAAATTAAAACCTTATCTTTTAGGAAACCTAGATAAAATTATATTTTACCTTATTAAATAATTTTAAGAAAATTATATTGTTAATTTTCGCCTTTTATTATATTTAATGGGATTTTTATTTATTATTAATAAGCATAACCTTTTATATTACTAATCCGGATATATTATTATTCCGGATAATTTTTTAAACATTTTAACTATCGTACCTTAATTATTCATTTTTTAATAATAATAATATGGAACGATTTATAAAAAAAGCAAAAATAAACTTACCCGTTTAGGTTAAAAAAAGCAACCCGAAACTTAATTTTAAAAAACTTAATTTTATTTATAAAGTTACTTATTTTACTACATATGAACGATATAACGATATATTTTCTTATAACGATTTTGCCCTTAAATTGCGAAAATTAATACCGACCGAAGAAAAATCGATTGTCGACCGTATCTTTAATTTAAATATGCAAATATTTCCTATTCGATTTTAATACGTTAAAGATATAGTTAATATATTATTTGCTTAACGCGTTATAAAATGCGTTAAAGTTAATTAGGCGTCGAGATTTATTAGACGGCAATAAAAATTTCGGACGCGTTTAAAGCGGAAAATTAATTATTAACGGGTTTTATCCGAAAATCCAAAAACGTTTCGCAAATATTTCGAGCTTGTTCGGATTATAATTGCGAAATACGGTATCGCAGGAAAAGAATATTTATAATTTCGACGAAACTAAATTTTTAATAAGGTTTTTTATAGCGACGGGTATAATAATTACCAATGCCGATAAAAGTGGAAAATTTAAATAAGCTTAATAAGGGAATAAAAAATGGGTTGTAATTATCCAGGTTATTAATTTTTAAAGTTAAACTGTATTGTTATTTATTATTATAACGGGAAAAAATTATTTTAGGTTTTAATACCGTAATAAGTTATTGTTAATAGCCGATTAAAAAATTGCATTAAGTAATACTAGGTAAATAATAAATAAATTAAATTTCGAATAAACTTAATATTTTAATAAACATATTCGGATACGTATAAGAGGTTCGAAACGTTTTTTTATATTCGACGGCTACGAAAGTTATTATTCGATAAAATTCGGAAAGTATTGCGGTAATAATAATATTATTACGCCTTATGTACTTACGCATTTTTCGTATCGGTTTTAACCTTTTAATATATTTTATTTTTCTATTTTAAAACGCGCTTTTTTGCGTTATATTGAAAACTTAATACGACGTTATTATGCCTATATTGCCAAAAACGATTTCCTCGCCGGCTTTTACGACGCGTTCCAAACTGCCATAACGTTTAATAATATTAAATCTGAATTCGCGAAAATTGGTTTTGTTTTATTCGATCTTAATAACGCTTTTTCTGAATTAGAAAATTTTCTAATTATACCTATGCCGACCGTTTTACCGTTAACTTCCGCCGGTTTTATTTTACCCTTTACGAAAACCTTTAAAAATATCCGTAAAATAACAACATAAGGACGATATTTACAAAAAAGGATTAGAAATTATTAAGGTAACTCGTTAACAAAAATATTTAAATCGGTTAATCTCGTAACAAAAGGGTATATATTATTATTATTATATAAAATAGTTTTTCTTTAGGAAGAAAACGTTTAATTACGCGAAACGAATTATACCTTAAGCAAACGTTGTTAAACTAAAAATAAACGTATTTAAAAAGAAGGAATATTTATTATATAAAAGGAACAAGCTTTTTTGGCCTAAAAAGAAAGAGGTAATAAAATAATGCAGCTAACAGCAGCTAAAAAAGGTTGTCGTAAAAGGGTTAAAACTAAGGAACGGAAGTATAACGTTTGCGGCAAGCTTGGACATAATGCGCGTACTTGTATAAAAATCGTAAATACGTTTAGCAAAAAAGAATCTAATTGATTTTAATTAATGTGATACGTTGTTATTAAGTTATTTGAATTTGTTGTTACGCAGGGTTGCTAATGTAGTCTGTAGTCATTAGTCATTTTTTAGTGACTAACTGACTACTGTAGTTTTAGTCACCTTACTGACTAACTAATGTAGTTTCAGTCAGACCACTAACTAACTAATGTACTTTTAGTCACCTTACTGATTAACTACAGACTAATGTAATTAGTCTTAGTTAATCACTACAAATAACTAATAACTAAAGGGTTTCTTTTACAATTTTTCATTTTTTTCAAAGATAAATTTCCATACCTTTTGCATCTTTTTTTTAAAAAAATTCCAACTTATATAAACTTATTATGGTTTTATAAATAGAAATTAACGGTGATATATATATCTAACATATTTCCCTTTTACTTTTACTTAACACTTAATTAATTATAAGGTTAAAATTTTGAATTTATATAGTAATTACTTATACAGCTTTTAAGTTTATTATATACGATTTTATTCTGTTTTTCTTTGTTAAGTTATTTTTACGCCTTTAAAACGGGGTTTTTTAACTTTTAATAAATTAATAAAGTTATATACTTTTATCTAATCTCCCCTTTCTGGTTTTATTACTCCCTTTCCTTTAATTCAGGGTTTTCGTTATATTACATTTCTTAACCCTGCATATCTTTAATTTTCCAGCTTTTTAGTAATGCTAACTGTTTAACCTTTTTTGGTTGTATTCTATGTTTATTTTTAAAAAATAATATTACTAAAAATAACACAACCCCTTTCGATTATAGCTAAAGTTGCGGCAATAACTAAATATCTTCTAGGCATAATAGCTAATATAAAAAATAAGCTCGATTAGTTTTCTACCATAATAAAGCGTTTATTTATTTAAAGTTAGTTATATTTTATATCGCTTTATAACCAAATACAAGTGTAAACTTACCCCTTTAGGATATTATCATTCATTTAAATACATATTTAATTCTTTGTCGCGCTACGTTTGGGATTGTATATATGTGTTAACGTGCCACACAAGCGAGCGAGACACTTTTTGGCACCTCGCAACAACCAACCCAAACAACTCAACCACAACAGATCAAATTGATTCTAATCAATCGTATTCTCTTTCGCAGACCGTATCTACAACTTCTGAACAAGTGCACGCATTATATCAAAGCTTATTGCGGATGCCATATTGCCATTTTTTCCTGCCAACCTGCCTGCAACCGCCTAACTTCAGCAATTATTAGCAGCAATTCTTTGCCACAACCTTTCTACTGGCTAAAAGAACTTGGTCATCCTATAAAGCAAATATTCATCTTTCTGGGAAACGTTTGTTCTAATCGTATAATTACGTAGGTCTCGAGTTATTGCGAAAGCAAGCCGGATACGCCCTGCCATAGGCCCTGCTATACGCTCTGCCATAGGCCCTGCTACACGCCCCGCGAGACGCCCCGCGCAACGCCCCGCCCGGACCCCCCCTGCCCCCTAACGCACTTCCAACGCGCTCCCAACGCGTCCTATAACACGTTCTCCGACGTATATCTTCAACGTATTAAAGCCGGATAAGAAATGCTCGCGTATTTGGGTTAAGGATTCGGTCGAGAATAGGTATCTAGTCGGTCGGCTTTGGGTCGTATGAATTGGAGGTAGTATTGGCTTAGACGCGTTAAAAGGTGGTTGGTCGCGGGCAGGTTGGGTAGGGGAAATGGCAACATAACGTCCGCAACGAGCCTTGATATAATGCGTGCACTCGTCGAGAAGCTGTAGATACAGTTAACAAAGAAGCATTCGATTGATTGGAGTTGATTTGAGGTGTTGTGGTTGAATTATTTGACCGCATTATTGGGAAGTGCCAAAAAGTGTCTCGCTCGCTTGTGTAGTACGTTATAAGAATAAATAGAATTATATCCGAAATGTTATAATAATAACATTTAAAAAACAGAATACCAGTGCTTTTTTATTTTAGTTTTGTTAATAAAATTTGCTAATATTTACAAATATTCTTTTAAAAATTAAAAAGCTCGAAAAGTTCTTTTAAAAGCTTTATAAAACGGGATATTAATTGGACATCCCAACGGGAAAACAAAGGGATGATAAAAAGTTAATATTAATACACATAAAAACTTATATATATAACTTAAATTTTGCTCCTAAACTCTGTTAAAAGTTAATTATACATTTTTCCAAAAACGTATTTTTTTTAAGTCGCTTATAACGTTTATAATAATAAATATAAATTTCTTTTAAAAAGATTATATATATAGGTTGTAGTCATTAGTCATTTTGTAGTTAGTCACTGACTAATATAGTTAGTCTGTAGTCAGTTAACTGAGTAACTAAGGTAGTTTAAGTCAGCCTACTGACTAACTAATGACTACAAGATGTAGTCTGTAGTCTGACTATTAGTCACTAATTATCAACCCTGTTGTTACGGAATGCCAAAAAGTATCCGGAATAATGATATGTCCGGATTGGTAATGTAAAACGTTAACCTATAAAAACTACAGTAAGTTATAGTAATATATATATATGTATTTATTTATTTACTTATATAAAAACTTATTAAAATCGCTGTAGTTTTTAGTGTTTTTGTAGTTACTAATTAACTACATGTAATTAGTTTTAGTCAGGCTACTAACTAACTACAGTAGTTTTAGTCAGGGCACCAACTAACTACAAACTACAACTTGTAGTTTGTAGTTAAACTATTAGTAACTAATTTACAACCCTGGCAGACTGTATTTACAGCTTCTGGATAAGCGCACGCATTATATCAAAGCTTGTTACGGACGCCGTATTGCCATTCCTTTCTGTTAACCCGCCCGCAACCGACCAACTTTAGCAGTTATTAGTAGCAATTCCTTGCCTTAACCTTTTTGCTGGCTAAATCACCTTATTTTTCTTATATAGCAAGTATTTATCTTTTTGGAAAACGTTTGTTTTAATTATTTTATTGCGGAAGTATCGAATTATTGCTAAATCAAGCTTAATACGCCCTGCTATACGCCCCGCGAGACGCCTTTCAAGACGTCCCGCGAAACGCCCCATCCGGACCCCCCATGTCCCCCAACGCGCTCCCAACGCGCTTCCAACGCGTTTTATAGCACGTTTTCCGACGTATATCTTCAACATATTGAAGCCGGATAAGAAATGCTCGCGTATTTGGGTTAAGGATTCGTTCGAAAACAGTTATCTAGTCCATCGGCTTTGGGTCGTACGCAGGGCTGTGAAATAATTCCTTAGTTTTTAGTCCGTTTTAAGTTACTAACTAACTTATAAGTTAAATTCCGACTTCTGGATTACTTATAAGTTATAATTCCAGGGGGTGGAATTAACTTGTAAGTTCAAGTCCGGGGCCGGAATTAACTTGGACTTATTAAGTTAAGTTAGTTAATAATTTAAAAAAATTTAATAACTTATTATTTTTTGAATATGTATAAATAATATTATGTTAATTTTATGAAGCAATATTCGAAAAAAATAACGTTATATATATTAATTAAAACATTTAATCTTTTTTAAAACAAATAATTATAAGTCAAAATATTAAATATTTTGCTTAAAAGCTTTTTATAGATAATTTTATTCAATATAGAAATTTATTACATCTAGCAACAGTATAGTAATTAACGTTATTAAAACCCTAAAAATAAAAAATATTTAAGATTTGGGAAAACAATATGCAGAAAATTTAAACTACGAAAAAATTAATAACGAAGAAAAGGAAAATTAAAGCTAACTAAATTTTTTTTTATGAAAATTCTTCGTTTTATGTTAAATTAAATATTTTTAAAAAATTAAGTTTTATTAAGTTTTATTACATTTTCCTTTTTTTTTTAAAAATAAATACCTTTCCGCTTTATTATTATTATTATTATTGTATATATAAACATTGCCATAAGTTATTAGTTTTTTTTCAGTTACTAACTAACTTATTAAGTTAATTCCAAGTCCGGTTCCGGAATTAATTAACTTATTACGTAATCGGACGTGGAATTAGCTTGGCAAGTCCAATTCCGGCTTCGGATTAAGTTATAAGTTATAATTCCGGTGGTGGAATTGGACTTAAGTTACTTAATCACAGCCCTGGTCGTACGAAATGGGGGAAATATTAACTTGGACGCGTTAGGCGCTGGTCGATTAGGCCGGGTTGGCAGGAAGGAATGGCAATATGGCGTCCGCAATAAACTTTGATATAATGCGTGCACTTATCCAGAAGCTGTAGATGCGGTCTGCGAAAAAGAATACGATTACTTGGAATCAATTTAATATGTTATAGTTAAGTTATTTAGATTTGTTGTTGCGAGGTGCCAAAAAGTGTCCCGTTTATTTGTATGTCCCGTTCACTTATATGGAACGTTAACCTATTTTTCTCCAAATATTATTTTATAAAATTAATATAAGATCATTTATACATATTCCAAAAAAAAAATTTTTGGAAGTTACTACCTTAACTTAATAAGTCCAAGTTAATTCCACCCCCTGGAATTATAACTTGTGAGTTAGTCCGGAGGTCGGAATTTAACTTATAAGTTAGTTAGTAACTTAAAACGGCCTAAAAACTAAGGAATTATTTCACAGCGCTGGTTTTAACCCTTTTACAACGACGCCCTCCAGCTGCTATTGGCTGCATTTTTTTTACCACCTCTTTCTTTTTAAGCTAGAAAAGCTTATCGCTTTTGTATAATACATATTCCTCCTTTTTAAAAATGTTTATTTTTGGTTTTACGACGTTTGCTTAAGATATGGTTCGTTTCGCGTAATTGGGTAACTTTTTTCCGGATAAAAACATTTTTGTACAGAAATGATAAGTAACTTTGAATTAAAAAATTATCCGATTCAGTTACTTTAATTAACGAATTATCTTATTAGTTTTTAATTCTTTTTTGCAAATAACGTAACTGCCGCGTTATTTCTTCAATATTTTTAAGAGTCTTTGCAGGCGGGGAATAAATAAAACCGGCGGAGGTTAGCGGGAAGACGGTCCGCGTAGACCTAACTGGAAAAATCTTTAATTCGGAAAGAACGTTATTAGGATCGAATGGAACAAGATTAACTTTCGCAAATCCAGATTTGATATTATCGGACGTTATGGCAGCTTGGAACGTGTCGTAAAAGCCGGCGACAAAATCTTTTTTAGTAATATAAGTATAGTAACGTCGTATTAGGTTTTCGATATATCGCGCATAAGAACGTTTTAAAATAGAAAAATAATATATATTAAAAGGTTAAAGCCGATACGAAAAATCCGCGGCTATATAAAGCGTAATAATATTATTAATAGCGTAATACTTTTCGAATTTTATCGAATAATAGCTTTTATGGCCGTTAAGGATAAAAAAACCTTTCGAACTTTTTGTATGCGTCCGAATATATTTGTTAAAGCACTGGATTCATTTGAAATCTAATTTATTTGGTATCTAGTTATTGTTATTTTTTGCGATTTTTTAATCGGCTGTTAATAATAAATTATTACCGTATCAGAACTTAAGGTAATTTTTTCCGGTTATGGTAATAACTAACGATATAACTTAACTTTGGAAATTAATAACTGAAATAATTATAATTTAGAATTTATTCCTTTATTGCGTTTATTTAAGTTCTTTACGTTTTTTAATTTTTGTAATTATTATACTCGTTAACGTGCCGTACAAGGGAGTCGCGCATATAAGCGAGTCGCGCGTTTTCTTCACCATCTCAATCATCCAACTTCAATCGTTTATTTTTCAACATTACAACATGAAGCGGCTAATAAAAGAAGCCAGAATGAATCTAGCTGTTCAAGCTAAAAAAAGAGACCCGCGATTTAGTTACAAACGGCTTCATGCTATATGTAACGTTCCCGAATTTACTTTAAGTGGCCGAATTCACGGCAAACCCTTTCGGGCCGATACAGTTCCCAATTCGCGAAAATTGACGCCGACCGAAAAAACATCTATTGTCGACCGAATTCTCAACCTAGATACGCGAGCGTTTCCTGTCCGACTTCAGTACGTTGAAGATATAGCCAATATACTGCTAGCCCAGCGCGTTGCAGGATGCGTTAAAATTAACTGGGCGTCGAACTTTGTTAAACGGCAAAAAAAACTTTAAACGCGTTTAAATTGGAAAATCGATTATTAACGGGTTTTATGCAAAAATTTAAAAATATTTCGCAAGTAATTCGAACTTGTTCGGGTTATTATAGCAAAATACGGTATCGCAAAAGAAGATATTTATAACGTTAACGAAATTAAATTTTTGATAAAGTTTTTTATGATAACGGGCATAGTTATTACTAATGCCGAAAAACGTAAAAAACTTAAATAAACGTAATAAGGAAATAAAAAATAAGTTATAGTTATTTAAGTTATTAATTTCCAAGGTTAGGTTATATTGTTATTTATTATTATGGCGGGAAAAAATTATTTTGGGTTTTGGTATTGCGATAATTTACTGCCCGCAGCTGATTAGAAAATCGCATTAAATGATAATGGCTGGATAATAAATAAATTAGGTTTCGAATGGATTTAGTATTTTAACAAGTATATTCGGACGCATACGAAAGGTTCCAAACGTTTCCTTATCTTCGACGGTTATAAAAGCTATTATTCGATAAAATTCGAAGAATATTACGCCAATAATAACATTATTACGCTTTGTATGCCCGCGTATTTTTCGTATCGGGTTTAACCTTTTGATGTATTTTGTTTTTTTATTTTGAAATGTATTTATTCGCGTTATATCGAAAACTTAATACGACCTTATTATATTTATATTGCCAGAGAAGATTTCGTCGCCGGCTTTTACGACGCGTTTTAAGTTGCTATAACGTCCGTTAACATTAAATCTGGATTCGCGAAAGCTAGTTTTGTTCTATTCGATTCTAATAACGTTTTTTCCGAATTGGAGGTTTTTTTAGTTATGCTTACGCCGACCGTCTCCCCGTTAATTTTTATCGGTTTTATTCGTTCCTTATCTGCGAAGACCCTTAGGAATATTAAGAAAATAACGTAGTAATTACGTTATTTGCAAAAGAAGATTAAGAATTAAGAAAGTAATTCGTTAAATAAAATAGTTAAATCGATTTATTTTTTAATTAAAAGTTATTTATTAATTTTATACGAAAATATTCTTTTTCGGCAAAAAGTTATTTAATTACGCAAAACGAATTATATCTTAAGCTAACGTCGTAAAACCAAAAATAAACGTTTTTAAAAAGGAGGAATACTTACTATATAAAAGGGATTAGCTTTTTTAGCTTAAAAAGAAAGGGGCAATAAAAAAATGCAGCTAATAGCAACTGGAGAGGGTCGTCGTAAGAGGGTTGAGACCAAGGAATGGAAGTGTGGCGTCTGCGGCAAGCCTGAATATAATGCGCGTACTTGTGTAGAAGTTGTAGATACGTTTAGCGAAGAAAAATCCGATTGATTTGAATTAATGTAATGTGTTGTTGTTGATCAATTTGAATTTGTTGTGGTGAGGTGCCAAGATCCGCGCGACTCGCTTCTGTGCGCGACTCGCTTGTGTGGTACGTTATCATAAAAAGCTTTATTAAAAATTCAATCTCGTCGAACTTATAAATATCCTTTTTTGCGATGCCGTATTTTACGATAATAGCCCGAACAAGTTCGAATTATTTAAGAAACGTATTTGGAATTTCGGATAAACTCCGTTAATAATCGATCTTCCGATTTAAACGTATTTAAAATTGTTATTACCGTTTAAGAAAGTTCGACGCCCATTTAACCCCGACGAATATTACAGCGCGTTCGGTAAGTAATAAATTCGCTATATCTTTAACGTGCTAAAGCCGGACAAAAAACGTTCGCCTATTTAGGTCAAGGATTCGGTCGATAATGGATTTCTTTCGGTCGGTGTTAATCTTCGTAAATTGGGGGTAATATCGGTTCGGGCGCGCCGACCGGAATATCGGACTTTCAAGGTAGATTCGGAGATATTATATATAAAATATAACTTCCTAAAGTTAAGTAATAGCCATTCGATTAAATCTTCAAAGTTAATTAAGGATATAATTACATAAGCAAACTTTAAAATCGTTATTAATATACCGAAAGAATGAAAATTTATATTAGCCTAAAATTATTTAAAGTTATTTACGGGATCAAAAATATTTATACCGGACGTTATATTTTTTTAAACTTTTTAATTAGTGTAATTCCGGTTTTCCTGCTAATATTATAAATAAGCTTTTGTTTTTTATAATTTTTCCGGATTTATCGGTTTTTCCGGATTTTTGCTTTTTAGGAATTGGAGTTATCGATTGGCTTAAAAGGGTTAATAGATTGTTTACGAAGTATAAAATTAAAAAGTCTGAGATTATCGCGGTGTTACCTTATTAGACCGATAATCCTTTTATAAAAACCCGTGTTAAAGCCGTATTTAATGGAACGATTTAATAAGATAACACGTTTAAGTTTATCTTGAAAACTTTTAAGTTATAAGATTTAAAGCAAATTCGGACCCTTAAGGATTAATTAAAGATTTTAACGAAACAGGCTTAACGTGGTATTTTTAAATCTGTTTATAAATACTGTTTAAAATACGTTATTAAAGTAAAAAATGTCTTAAAAAAAGTTATGCAAAAAGGTAAGATAATTATTACGGACGAATATATTAAAAGCTTATTAAAACGGTTATCCGTTAGTTGTTTCGAAAGGATTTTTAATAATTCGTTTATAGAGCTGGAAAACTTGTATGTAATAAGTTACGATAATATTTTGATATTGATTAAAGATTAGGCCTTAAATAAGATAGGATTTTTTGGATGTAAAGGACGTAGGTGATAGTAAGAAAATATCCGTTTCGATATTAATTAAGGAAAAAAGGAACGCTTTTGCCCGATTCAATAGCTTAAGCAATAATAAATTAAGAAGCTTTTAACCGTAATAAAAGGCGTTTAACCGTATTAATTAGGTGTTAAAAATTACGAATGCGTTATAGGATTTAAAGATCGCATAAGCCCGATAGATATAGAACTTAAAGGCGTTTAAAAAAGAAATGCGTAACCGAAAAGTAACCCGGATATTATAATATTACGTTTCGTTAAGATAAACGGTACCTTGGGTATATAATTATGGTGCTGACCCGTCGATCAATGCAATTAGTTTGCAGCCGGATAAGTTCAGTCGATTAAACCTTTACTGTAGACGAGGTGGATACCGAGATCGAAAAGGTTACCGTAATAGTTATTAAGGCCGAAGTAAATGTTTTGGTAATTTTGATTAAAGTATTGATTGGTTTTGCTAAAAGTTACGATATAATATATAAAAGTGCCGTTTGTTTATTAATATGAAAACTATAAAATTGGTTTTACTCGCCGACGCCGGATATAATTTTTTTTTAAAAATCCCGGAAGATAAAGTAACGTTAAGCATAATTTGATTTCCTTAAGTTTTTAAAAGTCAACTGGTCGAGCAGTAAGTTTTAATTTGGAATAATATTTTAAAATAAATTTATAGTTCGTTAGCCTTTTTTACCCGATTGAAGGAAAAGATACGGTATTTTAATCGGCGAAACGCATTTTCCGGAGCGTAAATAGTTAATTAATAAACCTTAATCCGGATATTAATAATTTATTTAAAGCTTAAAAGCATATTACGATTTTAAAGCGAAACCGATAAAAGCCCGGTATTAATTAAAATAAGGTAACTAAGATTAACATAATTTATTTCGTCAATTATAACGGAAAGCCGTTTTATAAAAAGGTATTTTTACGTAAAGAACTTTGGAGCGACCTAGTCGAAAGTAAAGGTACCCGATATCTGGAAAAAAATCCGAGCTTTGGAAATTGACCATTTTGATTAACCGGTTATGCTTATAAGCGTTATAATGGCCAAACGATTTAAAGATGAAGAAAAACAATTTGGAGGCGTAAAAAGGAATAAAACCGAGTACGATATTAACGATAAAAAACTAATGTATAAAGGATTTTCGTTTTATAATATGGAAGTTGGTATTTAGATAAATAATATTTCATAAAATAAATGCTAATATCCTTTAAATAAACGATGTTATTTACACGGATAATACCTTTATTTATAAAAGCTTAACCGATAAGTATATAGTTAAACTCTGGGAAAAGAAAATCCGGGAAACTTCCAAAAGGAAGTTTGAAATTATTTGGTCCGAATTAATCGAAGTTTGTCCAGATTTCAGAAAGGGTTTTAAAAATTTTATGGCCGTTAAGACTTTAAAAGCATTTGGTCGTAAAACTAAGGAAATAATTAAGATAATCGAAGTAAAAGTATAATGATTAAAGCTTTCGGAAATAAGGAAATCCGTTAGAGTTTTACTATAGATATCGCGTATAAGCAGGGCTGTGATTAAGTAACTTAAGTCCAATTCCACCCCCGGAATTATAACTTATAAGTTAATCCGAGGCCGGAATTGGACTTGGTAAGTTAATTCCAAGTCCGCTTACGTAATAAGTTAGTTAGTAACTTAAAAAAACTAATAACTTATGGCATTTTTTATACTTATAGTTATAATAATAATAATAATAATAATAATAATAATAATAA
>QJNY01000792.1:0-25328 GCA_004155945.1 Monosporascus sp. mg162
TTCCCGTTTTAATTTAATATTGCGTATTTATATATTACGCATATTTATATATTATGTATATTTATATATTACGCGTATTTATATAATACGTTATTTTATTATTATTATATTTATTACGTAAAAATTAAAACCGATTAATAAAAAAAACAATTATTAATTAAATTTCTTTTTTTTATATATTATTTAGCTTAAATTATTAAATATATATATTTAAAAATATTAAAATAATATAAAATAAAAAGCCGAATATTTTATATAATTAATTAATTAACTAATAACCTTAATTATAATTAATATTAATATTTAATATATAATTTTAATGGAAAAAAATAATTATTTATCAAAAATAAAATTTATAAAAATATGTAACGGCATATATTTATTTGTAACTCTTTATACGACCCTGTACAAGCTTGTACTAACCCTATCGACTTTATACTAACTATCCTTTGCTTTTATTTGCTTTAAACCGTTTGTTCTTTCTGTATTTCTGCTTATAACAATATACCACGTTCTCGTATCGACCTTAAGCTATATCGCGAATGGCTTATCCAGCTTTATCAATCTTTTATTCCTTTAAACGATATTATACAAGCTTTATTTAATTAATACCAAGTTAAAACGACATATAAAACCCTTAAACGACGCTTATACGAATAAGGCATATCCCGACGCGAAATCCGTACGGACGCGACCGAAGCTTTGCGCGCGCGTATTAACCACCTTTATTATAAATTCGGTTATAACGATAAAAAAATTTGCCAACATTTACGTAAAAAAGGCTTTATCGTCTTTCCTATTGGCATTAAACGTATCCGTCGCAAGCTTAATATCTTTCGACGTTATACAGCTACTACTTTTACTTCCGAAATCGACCGCCTTCGAACCTTTTTCGTACGTAAACAAATTACTTCCGACGTTTTACAACGTTCTGGTTTCCGGCTCTTATATACATAATTTCGAAAAAAGGGCTTTAACCTTTTTCAGCATATTATCCGCGCTGTTTATAAAAAGTTCCACCCCGTAAAAGTTCGTACACGTCGGAACAAATTATACCGGCGCCGCGCTAACTAAATAACATCCGGCCCAAACTATATCTAATTTATAAATATTTATTATAAGCTTACGTAATATAGATTTAAGGTATATGCTAATATAAATACTTATTTACGTTATATTATATAATTTTTCATCGCCTTTAACGTTTTTACCTCCCGATTCGTTTTTGCGCAATATTTACATATTATTAGTACTACTAGTTATATCCCTTAATTTATCCGGTCGGACCATAATATAAAAACTAGGTTAATAACTGCTACGTATTATTATCTTTCGGAACGTATTAAAACCGTACGGTATTTTTCCAGCTTCGATTTTTACCGTAAACCAGGTCAACCGACCCGACTTTCCTTTAACAATATATTACCTAACCCTTTTGCCGTTAACAACTTTATACGGGGTAACCTTAAAAAGCATAACTTTGCGCAAATTTGTACTAAACGGTTATAATAAAAAAATATTTGGTATTATAAAAAAAGTACTCAAAACTAACGTATCGAAAGTTGGTAGATTAAATTGGCAAAAAACCGCGTTATATTTTGGCGGATAAGTTTAACGCCCTAGTTTACGAACTTATACAGGGCTAATCGTATTTAATCGCAGGATTTTTTCGGCCGGCTGCAAAATTAACATTTGTAAAGGAAAACAAAGGCGTCTAATCGTATCGCGCTGGTTTATATTTACATGCCTATCCTTCGAAAAAAGTTCTACGACTTTGTTCGAACCTGAAATACCTATTCCATTCGCCTATAGCCTATACGTCCTTACGTTATACCCGGTATCCCATATAATCTATACAAGAACCCGGATGCTATTAAAGGCTTTGTAAATTATAAAGCCCCATTAAACCGCGAACAATAAGCGAAGCTTATGGCTGTAATTAAAAAAAATACGATCGACCTTAACGTTTATTTACCCAAGGTTACTATAAATATATACGACTTTATCTTGAAAAAAATAAATGGTTTCCCCCTAAAACGATCCGATACGCCCCGAAACGAATTATAACTTCGTTAATATTTATATTTAAAGGACGAACTTAATTATTAAAAGCGGAACGGACGCCAACCAACCTTTAAAAAGTTCCTTAAGCCTAAGGTTAATCAGAAAATTTATATTCAAAATACATATCGCAAGTTCGGAATTGATTTAAATAAATTGGGCGAATTAACATCTGATAAGAAAGTTAATAACTTTGTTTAAGCTGAAATACAAAGGTATTCCTTTAATGGAAACTTATATACATCAATCCGCTGTTCCCCGATTCGTCCTAGCCTATATACCCTTTATATCTTTTCCTTCCATATCGCTATAGCTCCTTTTTTTTCTTACAGCCTTTATTACCATCGGAAGAGGTAAATTCCTGCGCCCTTTACCTATATCACTTTCCATATAGTCCAGACAAACTTGTACTAAGTTATCCCGTTTCGCAGTTAATTATACATTATCGTCCGCGGCTGCTTTATCTAATATCGCTTTATTTTAAGCTTTTATAACCTCGTACGTATTTATATAAGCTTATACCAGTTCGGATAAGGCCGTTACCGCCTTTATCGGTTTTTATTTAATAAGAAAAAAGGTTTTTTCGGTTTTAATTAAAGGTTTTATTTTGCATTTAATCCTAGGTAAAAAAAATTTAACTATTACGGGCTTGGTCGAAAGGATTTTGCCTAATACGTTTCCTATTCGGACCGCTATCGCGATATTTATAATATCGTAATCCTTGTTAGGCTTTATACTAGTTTATTAAAAGCTTTGGAAAAAAGTTGGCTTAGGTTATAGCTTGTTTTTAGCTTTGCTTTTATTCTTTTTAAGTATTTTATTCTTTTCTTTATCCAATTCCTTAAAAACAAGTTTATACAAAATATTAACAATAAACTTATTTTTTGTAACGTTTTACTTATCCGCGTATTTAATGTTTTAAAGCCGTATACATTTAAAAGGGTTTAATAATAATACTATATAACCTTATCCGTTCCTTAATCGTATTTTACCGACGAACTCCTAACTTATTTCCTAACGGTATTATTTTTTTACGTTCTATTTAATAAATATATGTTTAATAAAAGCTTTATAATTATCGTAAAAAATGTTAATAGTTTCGGGTAAGGCGGATATAATTTAACTTTTGGTAATACTTTTAATTTTCCGGATTTTAAAAAGTATATGGTTAATTAAATACTTTTTGCTAACGTATAAGACGATAGTAACGTCGTTAAAAATCAATTTAAGCTCGGATTTAGCTTTTAACGGCTTAGTACGTTCCCGTTTAGCTAATTAAACCGTTTTTGCAAAGGTAAAAAGTTTATATAACGCAATAACAGCTGGAATAGAAATAGCCGTAACAATTTAAAGTTATACAAGATAACCGGAGGTAAGCGAAAATGGCGGTAAAAAGGTAAGGTCGATAACTGTCAGCTAGCAGGGGTTGCACTAGCACCCCATATACGGAATGGCTCCCTCTGATCGGAACATATAGGTTCCATGACTAGACTCCATAAAAAGAGGAGTGCGCGTTTTAGAGCGTCTGCAGCTAGTCGTCTAATACAACACAACTGATGTCCCCTATATCCGACAATAACCGGTACGAATAACTGCTTATAAGCCGGGCAAATAATAAATTAAAAATATTTGCGGAAAAATTAGACGTAATTAATTAAGCAAGTTATCGTAAAAGTAAGTAAAGCTTAATATAACGAAAGCTTAGGTAATAAAGCAAAATTAAGTGTTATAAAGTACGTACTTGGTTAATTGAATTAGTCCTGGGTTAATAAAGTTGTTACAAAGCTATAAAAGCCCGTACAAGTTTGCATAAACTTATACGGGCCTATGCTATGCTGTGAAATTATCTATTTAAACATAATTCGGTTAAGCTAATAACTGAATTCTGCTTAATTTGTTAAAATTGCACTTAAATTTACCCGGGCGTATACGTATTCATAAATTTTGGGTTTTGTCCCAGTGATCCCTGTGACACACCGTACCTAGCGCTGGTCTTTTGGGTTTAGACCAGACATGCACCGCGGCTTCTGGCAGCCCAGACAGCTAATAAAGCCGGGTCTAGCGCGATGACATCACTATTCCCTTTCGCACAGCCGCTTCAGATGCCTCACAGACATACGTACAAGCAACTTTGTATACTTTGACATGGTGCTTTGCTTAAGAGGCTCAAGCCGTTACGCGTAGTTAAGTTAGGAGTATGACGATAGTAAAAGGGGAAGGATCTTCGGTTTAACTCCGATGCTTTAGTTTACGAGCTACTTATTTTACGCAGATACATACATACCTCAGCTACTTTGGTCAGGCTAGTGTAGCAACAGAAGTTACAAGCTATCCTATATCTAGTAGCTGAAAAAGAGAAATTGGGCGACATATAATTAATAATGGAATAAGATTGTTATTCCACTATAGGGACGGGAACATAAGGTCTATTTATTCTACAATCCCGAAGGGAAAGGTGTATAATTATGATTGTTACGGAACTTGGATGCCGCGTAGCTCAATTACGATAGTTTGACCAGTGAAAAACCTCATCACGACGTCATCGGCAAGAATTAAATGATCAGTAGGCATTGGACACATTATATACCTGCATACTTACCCACCGTACCAGGCACGCGGGGCTCTCATGATTAAAAGGACCAAGAGCTCCGTCACCACCATAGTTCCGTCCCTCAAAAAATGAGAAGCCTGATCAGGAGCTTATCATTAACCAGATCTTCATCCCGGAGCTTCACCACAGCAGCATCCAACTTCTCAGCGGTAAGATACAGCAGCAGCAGCAGCAGCATCAATAAGATGAAGATCGCCATCACGGGAGCCCGCGGGACGGTCGGCAGGGAGGTCGTCAAGCTCGCCGCCAAGGAGGGCCACAGCATCGTGCAAATCAACCGGACGGAGGAGCCGGACGACGGCACGCCCAACAGCACGCTCGTGGTCGCCGACGCGGCCGCCGACTACGACGCCGTGGTTGAGGCTTTCCGCGGCTGCGATGCCGTCATCCACCTTGCCGCCATCCCAGACCCCGTCGGCAAGCCCGACCACGTGGTGCACGCCAACAACGTCAACTCGGCGTTCAACGGCTTGCGCGCCGCGGGGGAGCTCGGCATCAAGCGCTTCTGCTACGCGAGCTCCGTCAACGCCATCGGCCTCGCCTACGCCAACCAGCCGCTGCGGTTCCCCTATTTCCCGATAGACGAGGACTATCCGCCCAACCCCACCGACGCCTACGCCCTCGCCAAGCGCGAGGCCGAGGTTGCCGCCGCCGCCATGGCCAACTGGTTCCCCGGCATGCGCATCGCCTGCCTGCGCATCCACGAGGTCGAGCAGCGCGGCCCCGTGAAGCAGGAGCACGCCGGGAACTGGAAGGACGCCGCCGTCAGGCAGCTCTGGGGCTGGGTTAGCCCTGCAGCCACGGCCCGCGCCTGCCTGCTCGCCGTCACGAACCCCCGGTTCGAGGGCTGCCAGATCTTCAACATCGTCGCGCCCAACACGACGCAGGACGACACGCCCAGCGAGGAGCTCGCCAGGAAGTACTACCCCGACGCCGAGATTCGAGGCGACCTGAGCGGGAACCGCGGCTTCTGGACCACGGACAGGGCGGAGAGGATGCTGGGGTGGAGGCACGAGGAGAAGGAGTGACGAGGGGTTCTTGCGGCGATGGCGTTTGGGGATTCGGGAGTGAAGCGCTTGCATGAATGGGGTCTTCGCATTGATTATTTAGACTAAGTGGATTCTACTCCATTCCAAATCAAGAACTGGTTAAGATGCCACAATGCCTCCGTGGAATCGCTTTGAGGGTCGTTGTAAGATGATGTGAAGGGGAGGCATCCTCGCTGCCTTGACGTGTCTCTTCTGTATACCGGACACGGAAAGTGATTTGCGGAACTCATTAAGCTTGCTAAATCATCTGCGGCGGAGCACTGCGTGGCCGGAAGTCGTGGCGAAGTGCCACATGGAACGCATCAACTATGCACGAAAAGACCAACATCATCCATTTCGGCGCGGATGCCGGTCACGACAGGGAAAATATCAATTGTCGCTGTCCATCCTCGGACACGCCTTGCCTCAGTATCGCGGTGCTGTAATATGGTGCAATGCGTGGCTGCTGGTGTATATATACGGGATGAGGATCTCCTATCGCTAAGGGGAAAGGGGAAACAACGGGGCCGACGGAGAACTGGACCGCTTATGTCGGATATATGGGAGATCCACCGGCGGGGGTTTGGCATATCCAGCAACGGCAATTCCCCACTGGGGTTCGGCTCCGTGCTTGCGGAGTTAGGACCCGTTAGCGGAACACGCCTCCCCCCCGCCCCCCGGACGGGCAGGCGGGTTAATTAGTGGAACGGTCGCATCTGCGAGAGCGGGAAGACTATTTTGATCACCAACGGACGGACTTATTTGCCGGTGCCCCTTTTGTAGCGTGTGATCCTTCGTTGGTTGCTGTACCCTGAGAGGGTCATCCCCCTTTCCTATTCGTAATCTAACAGAGGAACGGCGTACCCACCGCCGCCGACCTCCCATCTTGGCTAGCGACGTAAGTATCCGCGCTTAAGTCCGGGCCACAGCTCCCTGGAGCATCCCGGGATGATTCATAACCAGGGGTGCTGTCCATCGAGTGTAACCAATATAAGTAGCCAAAGGATAGAACGAGGGAAAGGAAGGGGGTGTGGCTAGTGGAGTTCCTGTTGAACGAAACCTTATTCTAGGGACAGCTACCTCGAGACGTCTAACTAACGACAGTGCCTCCACATATTCTACTTAAGACCTCCATCAGCAGCCAAACGCCAGCCAGCCATCATGACCAGCTACCTTGGCTTCCTCTACTACCAACTAACCTACAAGCCCCGTCCGCTACGCGATTTTCTCCGCCTCGACAGCAAGACGATGCTCGTGACGGGGTCCAGCGTGGGGCTCGGCCTCGAGACGGCGAAGGCGCGGCGCCTCGCTTGTCATGCGCGGCCTGCGCAGCGTCTCCAGGGGCGAGGAGGAGAAGACGGGTCGTCATCGCGGCGGCAGCGGCGGCGAGCCCGTCAGGGTTGCGATGTCCGCGTCTGTCCCTTCGACCACGAGGACTGAGCCAGCCTCGTGGCGTTCGCCGCCCGCGCCGCCCCGGGCCACCAGCCGCGAGTCCCACAACCGGACCAACCACCTCGGCACCGCGCTGCTGTCGCTGCTGTTGCTGGAGCCCCTGAGACGGGCGGCGAGACAACGAGACGGCAGCGGCGATGGGACCCGGCTCACCTGACGATCGTCACGTCCTTCGGGCTGCTCGCGGGCGCCGAGGCGTTCCTCTCGTCGTCGGACTACCACGATAACGTGCTGGCGCGGTTCGACGACCCTGCCTCCTTCGGCAGGGGGGCATGCCTGAGCGCTACGCGCTCTAAAAGCTGCTCAACGTGCTCTGGGCCGCGCGCTTGCGGCCCGCTTCGACACCACGCGCGACAGCGTCGTCACCAACGCCGTCAGCCCCGGCTGCTGCCGCAGCGCGTTCCACCGCGCCGACCCGGGCTCTGAGAGGCTGAGCCGGTATTCCGCCTGGTCCGCTGAGCAGGGCGCCTGGTGCATCGCGGACGTGGCGGACGGGGGCACGTGGGTGAGGTTGGGGGAGGGGTTTTGTCATGGCGCATATCTAAGAGAGCAGCGGGTTAGGTTATGAGTGGTTATTTACCCTCATAATGGTCTTCTGTTATCAGTCAGCCCTTCTGCGCTTCTCGGGTTGTACGACGGGATGCAGGCAGAACGGCCCGACTCGTGCTTGTGCTCTAGGTGTCGAAGATCGTGCTGCTCCAGAGGGAGGTCGAGGGTGCTGAGCTGAACGAGCTCGGGAATTCGTAGGTTGTTACTGTTGCACGTTTACGATTTTGGGGACTTGGAAGGCATCGTTTTCATATGTTAAAGCGACGGTCGCTGTTCAGTGTCACAGATACTATGGTCTCATATGAGTCTTTGAGGTGTCGATGTGGGCAAAAAAGGTTAAGCCCATGAAGTCCTATGCAGCTGAGTGTTTTGTATGGAATGTCTCAGGAGTTCTCATTCCTATCGTTTTAAGCCGGTAGCCATGATGTATTAGACGAACTGCATATATATAAGATGGGCTTTTAAAGAAGAAAATCGGTCAAGGTATACTTCTGTAGTCCCGCTGGCACTGGATGAAAATATTTCGCTATGGACCTAGGAGTATCCCACCTATCATAAAACTGGCGCAAGATTGAATACAAGCGCCCCTACCTACGGAAGCTCTGGCGGAAACTCCATCGACTTAACCTGCAACTTAACGTACTTGACCTAGAGAAAGTATGGCACTTGGCTGTCGAGACGTGAGCAAGCATCTGACATCTACACAAGACTCGTTGAGGCTTGAGAGGCCGCTAGACACAATAGTGTGCACCCACTTTCGCTAAACGAGAGGCAACAAATTACATAACTGGCAGTTCCCACTTGGCGTTGAAGGGGGATTGGACTATGAGGGCGCCTAGACCCTGACGTGAAGGGGAGGTACGGTGACCGGAATGCAGGTGGCCTCGCCCATGACAGGGACACGGAAGCTGCGATTATAATTACGGTCCAGGCTGGCGCGCACGTGATTACTTAAGAGGTGCACTGAGCCCCGTATGTCCCTTCTCCTTCTGGCACGGGGAACCCCCCTTGCATTCTGGAGGTCGAGCGAACATCTAGTCAGAAAATGTCAAGCACAAGTAGCCCTGGAGAGAAGAGTACCGTACACCCGGCCCCATCTACCGAGTGCCTCGTGGTATATGGACAAACCTCAGGACCCGACCTCGAAGCGTCGAGACTTGATACCGGAAGCTCATAGTTCGGGCGACTCGTATTCACTCACTGGCCATCCGAGCAATCCCTAACTTCTCACCATCGTTGCATCCAAGTGGCTTAGCGTAGTTGGACTTCCGGCGTACTTCTCAGTAGCAGCTGTTCTGCTTTCTCATGCTCGTGTATTGCCATTGAATGCTATCGGCGACATTCAAAGTCAGCAGTGAGTGAATTTCGAGCAGAGACGTGGGAGACCGGCACTATCGTGAGCGCTGCACAATGCCAGGTCAGATTCGCATCGCGCTGCATTCGATGAAACAGGAAAACATGGTATCAGCTATTTCTAAACACATCATAGCTATGTGGTTCAATTGGTTCAAAGCATTGCGCATGACGACCTAGCAATAACGACTGAGCAGCTCGGGCAGTCATACGTGCTGGAGAAGTGTCCGGGTGGGGACATTTCTCGTTCGGACACGGGTGCTGCCGTTGCTAACTCTGCCTGACGCCCGATCAATCTCTTAGTTTCTCCAAGCAATAACGATAAAGGGAGAAGGGAAATGCGAATGCATTTGAAGCCTCCGTAAACTTGGGTGTTCAGTAGGGTGCAACGAATGGTGTGGTAGCGAATCGTGGCGAGACGCTCAGCAGAGGTACCTACACCATAGGAAGCAGAAATTCAGCGGTAATGCCCTCTGAGCCTCTGAATAAACCTCACAGTGAGGAGATAGCTCCCTGCGTACGTTAGTTAGAATTGTAACATTTTAGGAGTCGCATCCAGCCGGCGCTTCTGGAGCGCGGTCAAAAGGATCCCGTCAAAGGACGTTGAAACTTCAAACCTCCAATAACAAAAACATAGGAACGACGATGCGATTCGCTCGGCGGTGTCCTCCTAGCTAAACCAAAGAAAAGCAAGAGTCGCATGGATGATGAATCAGTTAATGACCGGTAGAGCAGGCACTTGGCGCAACGATCATGGGAAGGGCAAAGGATTAGACCGAACGATGAGAACAAAAGCAGTGAATAGACGCCTAGAGGAACGAAAGGATGGAGGAAATTTGTGGAAATACACACAGATATTTGAAGGAGTTAGCCGATACTATCTCGATCCAATGGTTTCATCTCTTAGGCTGTTTACTGCATCAAGCGCTCCATCCATCTCCATCCAATCTACCCGTCGAGGCGCGCGGCGGGTAGGAAACAAAAGTGCCAGGGTTAGTAGACTGGGTGCGGTGAAGGCGAGTCGCGCACTCTAATTAGACAGCCCGATGAATCAATGATGGCAATTCTGTAGTGGAATTGCACTATGTGCCAAAGGAAGGAATATGATAGAAGAAAAAGAGATACTCGTGATTTTGAGAGCGAGATAAATTGTGGTTGAGATGTGGAAGGGGGGGAGCGAGGGTACGCTATGTTTGACCTATTTGAACTTAAGGTAACAATATACGTTGGATTAATATTGTGTATGCTAAAAGTATGAGCAGGTATGGGATACCCGCCCAACCTCTCGTCTCTTCCATCAGTGTCCTCTGGCATCAGATAAGGGCACACGCAGCCTTGTTTTCCCTGAACTTTGGTTTATGCTACCCCGGGGCCTGCCCGCTCGTTGCAGTAGTGTAAGGATGGCTGATCGCGTGGTTGCGTGGTGCGCGATGTTTGGTCATGGGGTAGTAAGGTAGTAGCTCGTTCGGAGATCAACGAAACGGCATTGGCAAGTAGAGTTAAGAGGTAGTAGGGAGTAAAAACGTCAACAACGACAACGCAGCAGCAGCGAAACATACATACTCCCTATCCCAATTCGAGCCTGGCAGGGGCACCCTCCTGGCCTGGTTCACAGGTACTTATTAGATCAATCTCTCCGTCTATCTCTCTCGCACCACCTGTCTCCCCAACCCAACCCATCCTTTCCCTTGTTTGTTCCTCTTTTATTCTTACCTCTCTCATCTTCCCGCCTGCCTGTTTTTCTAGTTCATCTTGAAAAGCTGTAAGTGCAATCGCGAAACGAATTAACTGGACGTCTTCTTCCATTATTACGCCAGGCAGAGGTTGATTTGCAGCTTTCAGTCGCATTACCGTAGGAAGACCCCCTCCCCTCCTTACAAGCTGTGAGCCAGCTCATCCATCCTCTTGTTCTGCCTTTTTTCCCCAGTCGCATTCTCTCTGCCGTCCACGTCGCGGATCGCAACAACCCATTTGGTGTTTCGCCGCCCAAATTACACCTCGCACTAACATCTCGTATAGTTTTCACCGCTGTATCCCAAAACAATCACGCAATTTCCCCTCCGTCTCAAAATGGCACGCGAGGGAACGCGATCCGCCACCGGCAACTCAAGGTATGGAATGATAAACACCACTACCCTTTGAAATTTCACAGAACTAACATCCCAGCAGTATGACTCATGCTTCCTTCAAATTCTCTCGCCCATTTATATGAGATGTTTTCTATTTGCATGAGGAGACACTGGCAAATTTGACTGCATGTTGACACAGCATAGAGCCGCGCGTCTTCCAGACGGTCGACACGGAGCCCGCCATTAAGCGCACCGTCAAACCCAAGAAGGCGAAGACTAGCACCTCTCCTACTACCGCGACCTCCACTTCGGGCACCAAGGCAGCTAAGCCTGTCGGGGTCACCAAGAAGACAGCCGCACCCAAGAAGCCCGGTGTCGGTGCTAAGGTACGCCTGCCACTTCCTGCCTTTCCTTGATCGCGTGATTGTCTGTTCCCATCGCTCTCCGCCTCTTCTCAGCGGAGACCGGCGCCTTCGTGCTTCGTCATCTTGGATTAAATCTCCTTCCTACTTTATGCCCATGCTAATCAATCATCAGGCCAGGGCCGTCGCGAAGAAGGTCGAAACCAAAGTGAAAGGCGGGGCCCCCAAGACCAAGAAGGTAAGTTTTCCATCCAAATTTCGCCGTGCGCGTATGCGTTGCGTACATGCATGTGCATCGCACACGCCCCGTCTCTATGGCTCACTAACCGCACCACCAGGCCGCCAAGCCAAAGGCCACCACGGCTACGACGGAAGAGGCGATCTAGAGTAGCTTCCGGCGATGTGACTCTTGCCACTGACAGGTTTATCCCTAGGGAGGCCTCGGTGTGCTTATTTCTAGTAGCGGCATGCGAAGCTGCGGTTCCGCATCGCACGTCTAGATAGCGCGTGTTCTCTTACATCTGTCTCTCATCCCTGGACGTATATGCCGCGCTTCATGTATCTGTCTCTTTCTCTCCAGGCTCTTTGCGCCGTATCACTCCCACCCTATCATGCTGTCCGTTGTTTCATCCGCGTGTCGGTCCGCTGGGGGTATGGAGGCGCAGGGGTACGAGTTGAAAATCGGCCGGTTGAACAGAAGTGTACCTAGCGGCGTTGAGCAGGAGCCGGGAATCGCTGGTTGGCCGGTCGGTCGGCGGCGTGCGCAAAAGTCTGCCTGACGATGCGCGTCGGCGAAGAAGGCAGCGAGACGGAACGCGAGTGTCCGGTGGTTCTGTATACACATTGAGGTAGTAGTCATTGCCTATATGGACGACGGAGAAGGGACGAACGGATATGGTAGTAATGATTGAATAAATGACCGAATCAACATATGACAGTATGCATCAGTGAATCGTTAAATAAGCGGGCAACGGAGAGCGGAGAACCATTGATCGACCAACCCCTTTCGGTGGTCAAGTAGACCCCCCTGGCGACCTTGTATGTGATCCGGGAAACACGGTATGGTCTAGAGGTCGGCTCTAGGGATGCAAAGCGGCACAAGGCGTACGGAAGTATCATGCCAGCACAAACCTCGCCTAGACTACCCGTCGAAACGGGCGGTTGCGCCGCAAGCAGGCCGGCATATTGGTTCAGACGCTCGTAGGGGCAGCACCGAGATCTGCCCGACACGCCGGCAGGCCGCAGCACACACGCACGACAGCAGCCCAAAAAGGAAACAGTCGCCCGCGAGCGAGGCGGATGTTCAACCGTTTTTTATTCTTTTTATTCGGAGACTCTTTTCTTCGTTTCTAAGAACTCTTTTGTTCAGCAGGAGTGTGGGTATATTGACGAAACCTCGTCTCTCTCCTGAAGCAACCCGAACAGAGCAGGGACCATTGCAGCTCTCGTCTATATGCGGCGAGTCCCCTCCCCATGCCCTCTCTCTAGCCATTTTCTTCTTGCTGCCAACGCCCGAGCGTGGTCGACCTCGACCTCTGGACAAAAAGAACAACCAACGCCTTGCCCCGCAGGATATCCGCACCGCCGCTATTATATAACTCCCATCCGGTAGCGCCCCAGCTGGAAACCTGGCTATATTTCATATACTCCATAAATGTCCATGAGTAGTCAACTCGCACGAAAAAAGTACCAACCCGTCGTGCTGGCTTTAATCACTCCACCACCTTGTTCGTACTGGATCACCAGTCAAGGCTATGTGTTGGCCTTCCCGGCTGCCCGAACGAAGCAGACGATTCGCCTCCAAAAGTAGTCGGAACGGCTATTCTGGGCTCCGTGTGCGGATAACGGTGTACCAACGCACCCCGAGGTGCCTGGGGGGGCAGGCAATCGATGCGAGCACCAGAAAGCCAACGCATACACGCAGAGAGCT
Organism: Monosporascus sp. mg162; assembly: GCA_004155945.1. NCBI lineage: Eukaryota > Fungi > Ascomycota > Sordariomycetes > Xylariales > Monosporascus > Monosporascus sp. mg162. The sequence continues at coordinate 13,416 of QJNY01000792.1, forward strand.
TTCAAGATAATGAGGCTGTAGATGGTCTAAACGCAGGTTGCGAATAGGACAGGTGGACCTAAGAATTCGCTGGGCCCATTATGTCCCCTAGCGGCCATGGACCTCCCCGCGTGTAGGGGCGAAGCGATAATCAAACCTTCTCGAAAGCGTCTCTCGTGTATTTGCTTATATGTTTTATATAATTCATGGCCAGCGATGACAAGCCAGCCTACGTCGGGAAATATAAAGTCTGACCCTTGGGGATATCGTTGTTATCCCAATTCTCGTCGTCGGTGCGCTCTCCTGAAAAAATGGTCAGCTCCAGAAACGGACAGAGGTAGGGGGTTCAGTACCAGTTCGGATGGTCTGCATCTCCCTGACGCCGCAGAACATAGCATTTCGACCTCGACGCTCGACCATCTCCCAATGGGCAGCATCACCTTCGCCCACCCAGATTTCTTCCGTGAATGGCTGGCCTTCCTGGACAGTCCGATGCGGGTTGTGTGTCGGTAGGTTGAAGAGGGGCGTTAGAATGCCTTGGGGGATGGTAAATAATCTCTCCCACCTCTGGATCCACGGCAACCAGGCAAGCAGCGAGTATTTATATGCTACGCGTACGTACGGGTTGACGTACACGCCCAACTCCCTAGCCTCCTGCTTTTTGGCCACCTGAGTTACGTCCGCCAGGAATAGACAGCACTCGCAGGCATCATAGAAGATTTCAGGTTCGTATCGGAATCGGACGGGAGAAGTTACATTCCTGGGGTTTGCGGGATCGATGACGTGCCTGCCGATCTCTTGGAACCCTGGCTCCGGCAAGGTCTTATTTTGATTTTGTACGTATCTTGCGTCCATTGCGACGATACCACCCCAACAAGTCGATACGGGGACAGCATCGGTTTCCGAGAGCATGGCAGCGCGTGACAACCCTTGCCCGGCGTTAGAAAAGATGGGGAAGATAGGGAGCCCGTTAGAGAACCCTTCGGCATCACGCATCGCATACAAGTCGTAAAAGATCAATGGGTATTTGTAGTCCAGGCCACATGTCGACAGGTAATGTGCCTTGCCGTCTGGGCCTACGTTCGTGCTAAAGAGAAGCTGTGCAGCATCGAGGGGTCGGAAAGCAATGTCGTTCATGAATAATACCCTGTCGTAGTCGACGATGCCAAGTTCCGGGTCGAACGTGTCGAGGGGTCGCAATGCGCGATTTCGCATTTCGGAGAGGAAAGCTAACCGTTTTAGACGGTGAGAGCCATCGGGCAATTTAACGGTTGAGAAGTCTGATTTAGGGGTCTCGGGGTCGCTAACTACGGAGAATCGACATCGGAGCCTGCTCTTAAGAGATCTCAGGGCCCTTTCCCCTTCGGGGCCGCTGTTGCTCTCGTAGATACTCAGAAAGACGTTCTTGTGGCCAATCAGATGTATCAATTGGAGTAACGAATCTCCCCATCTTCCGCCGGCCAAGCGCCCGCCGGCGTCGTAAAGGGTGATACTGATGAAGACCTGCTCGTTGTGCGGGTTTGCGCAGCCGGGCTCGGCGTTTTTGCCACCGTGACATCTCGATTCCAATGCTTTGTAATGAGCGGGAGGGTGTTTGTAGGATGGTGCGAAGACGGGGACCAGAATCAAGAATGCGCAGATTATCTGAAGGACGTGTTTCAGAATGTTCAGAATGCAGGACCTTGGATTCCTGCGAAAGGTACGTCGCAAATGGCGTGGGCGCGAACGAAGCCATGCACTCAACCGCCTATTCCAAGGAGATCTGAATCCTACCATGTACGCCCTCTTGGTCTCATATAGCTCATCGTAGTAGGAATCGGACCCGACACTGCTGGTGCTCGAAGGGGAGGTGGAGAGAATGCGGCGGTCTGGATCGTCGAGGAAGGCTATACGTTCCTCCAGGGAGGATATGCTGCGTAGCCTCATCGAGACGGATCCTACAACATCAATCTATACCAGAATATAGGCGGAGAGCGGATCCGTCAATATCGAGATCATGGGATTCTATCTCTCCATGGCCATCCAAGTCACGTCTTAACGAGAGCTGTTCGTAGTTGACGTTGAGGGGCGAAGGTCGCACCGGAGGATACAGAGAGGAAGACGGCGCGTTGGGTGGGGGCGTTGCACGATTCGAGAAAGGCGTCAGAAAAGCTAGGAGATTGAGGTGCAAAGGATGAGGCGAAGATTGATCGGAAGGCAAAACAGACGACGAGGAGATGAGAGAGCAGAACTCATTACTCGAATCAGAGCACGGAGAAAGAAGAGTAAGGGGGAAAGCTAGTCGAAGATGTAGTAGGTATAGAAAAGATTACCACTAAAGTATGCAATTCAACGAATTGTTATGTTGAATAGGTGATACATGGAATTAGGAAAGCGTATCGTATTGTATCGTATCTTCGTCGGTCGGGTTCAGCCTGTGAATTGGTTGGTGTATGGATGGGATGGCTTCCTCGTCTTGACTTCCAGTCTCCTATGTCTTGCCAATTGATATTTTGAGTCGAGAGACGGTGGCCGAGTTTAAGATTGGCATCCAATCGTTCTTACTAAGGAAGGTAACTGGAGGTATCCTAGCGTAGGCACCTTGGTACCATATATGTGGGTAAGTTGCGTACGTATGGCAGAGACTCCATTCCATCCATTGGACACTTCATGTAAAAGCTAAGCCGGGTTCGAGGAAAGCGTGTCCTTAGTGCGCATATCTATTGGGGGCCCCATATTAGACGCCCTCATATCTATTGGGGGTTCCTATATTAGATACTCTCTGTGTAACTAGGTAGCTCCTATATGCAGAGAGCGGGTATGTACAAAGTAGGCCATAATTCTACCTACATGTACCTACATTAGTAGATGTCCCACACATATTATATATATACACTCATATCACATGTATATGCACTTAGCCCTGCTTACATGCTTAGAGCCTTGCTTGCACCGCCAGGTAGATCTGCAGGCTGATTTTCTTAGATACTAACTTATAGTAAGAAACTTAAAACGAGGCCAGGCTATGTTACGTGGCAGCCTAGAGCGGGCTGGCTGTCAAGCTGTAAGGCTGTCCGGTCCGGAGCTGTTTTTAAATTGTTTGCAGTGGCCCATCCTCCTACATGTCCTGGAGCTTAGGTGGTATCTGCATATGTATGCACCTAACGAAAGACTAAGCATGTTCGCCGTGCAGCCAATACATGGATTCATAGATAACGTTCTACCTCAGTGCCATTCAAATTTATTCATGAAGAGAATATTATATCAACGATGAGGCGGGGGATTCTCCGCAGAACCTCGTGCGTAACATATCCATTAAAAGGCTGAAGCCAAAAGCGACGGTTAGGTGATTCCTATCAGCGCTAGTGAGGTCTTTGCTTTTGGCTTAGTTTCCATGGTACATTTTGGGTTACAGGTTGGTAACACTAAATGCTGCATCTGACCAGATGGGGTACGTACGCACATACCAAACATACCAAACGCGTAGTTAGAACATCCTGTTTAGGAACTCATGCTGAGCCGTAGCACTGGAAGCTGAAGCATGGGAATGCTATATCTAGGCTTATTACTTTACCTAGAGCAATATGGTCCAAAGCTGCCTTACCCTGAGTACCTTTTCTCAGTTTGGTTTATCGAGACAGGGACATATATCACAGGAATACTCAGTACGGAATCCTTGTCCCTTGGAGATTTTCAATTGGTTGGCTGGATGAGGACCCGGTCCCCCCCCCCCCAGCCCCACTGCCGCGGCATTCTATGAAGACTCCTCCTCGAAGTCCGGCTTGGGCCAGGTCACAAGACGTTTAGTGTCGCCCCTAACACCTTCCCCTTTTAAAGGCTTGAAGAGCGCATCACAGTGACCGAATTTCGGACAACCACTGCACCTGGCCCCTACTTCAGGGGTGGCCTCCGAGTGCAATGTACCAAACAGCGGAACTTTAGACCACTTTGCATCAAAATGAGTTTCTGAAGCAGAATAACGCCTAGACGCCGGCGGGATGACGCAGCGCGAAACTGATGTCCGGTTCCTGAGCCTAAGGAGGGCCAGGTCCTTGTCGAGAACGACTATGCAATGAGTCACGCTTCTGCTAGAGAAAGAATTTAGGGCGTTGATTGCGAGACTCGCCATCCGGGAGTCGTCGGTCGTCGCCGTCAGTCAGATGCACCGTCGCCGAGACGGCAGCGAGCGCATTTGTCGCCAGAGATTGCAGATCCACCGGTCTCGTTGCGCCAGCGGGGCCTGCAGGGGCGGCCGCGAGCGCACTCGTCGCCAGGGGCCGCTGCTGTCTGCGGGACGGTCGTCGACACGCGCCTCCTGCTGCCCGTAACCTATAGGTAGACATACGGTCCCTCGGCGGCGCTGTCGTAGTAGTCGGGTATGCCGTCAGGGAGCACGTTTCGGATGCGGCGGCTGTAGGATTCTGGTTGTGCGGGTCGGAAGACTCTGTATGGGAAAGGGAGTTTGGGCGGACCTGGGGTGAGCTGCTTGGTTGCTCGCCTCGTGGTATGTTTGCTGGTCATTCTAAGAACGGATCGTGGGGAATGCCTACCAGATTCTGACCTACGATTTGAGGGGCCGGGGTGCGCCTGCCTTAGGAACCGCCAGCCATGGCCTGAAGATGCTAACCCATTGGAACTCTCAACTTCGCGACCGCTGATATTAACCACATACGCGGTAGTTGCTGGACATTGGTATAAGATGTCGCCATTTACGCCTGGTTTGACCACATTAAGAGTACCAATAGGAGATCATTTGAATAATGCCGCACGCATGGCTGAAAGTCCTCAACTAACGGTCAGTCTCAAAATGTGGCTAAATATAGGACGAATTAGGTAGGCAAGAGAGACCTGGGAAAATAAAGGACTCGGGACGAGATTTATGCGACGTAGCTTGGTCTTCAGAAACGTTATACCGAAGCCGTCGGCTGTCCTTCCATATTATAGTTTACTCGAACATTGACAACCATTATTCTTTTCAGTGAATCAGGCCATCAATACCACAATGCCACCATTCACGAGGGGTATGGACCACCATGTATTCACTGATCGTCCTGTATTGTAGCGAGTGTTTGTTTTCTCTTCATGGTGACAAGTGAATCACTTTCTAAGCCATATCCCATTACCAACTGCTCTCCTGACCGTTCCACTGCAAGTGACGGATGCCTTGAAAACTATATATTTTGAGGCCAATTGCTGAGACCTGTCTCGTCTTCCTCTCTGCATCTACCAAGACACACCACTCCTCCGCCTACCATACAAGCACTCACCCACGAAACAAATAACAATTACACTAAGTAAGCCCGTCAAGCAACCAAGCATAATGCCGAAGACCGAAGGGGGATCCTCGAAGCGTTCTAAGGAGGGAGGGGACTCGGGCGTAAGCACTTTCTGCAGTTAATTTTGCTATCCTATTCCACACATATATCCTCTAGCACCATCTTTCCAGCGACATCTGTGGAGAAAGAAAGGGGGAGTTAGTGCGAGCGCCCTACAGCTTTCTCAATAACAAGCCTCCCTCACACTTTCTACACAACGCCCTGAATTACTCAGAGGGAGCTAGGTACTAATAAGAACCGTAATACAGTACGAAGGCGACAAGGAGAAGAAGAAAAAGGATACACATAAGCCGAAATCTGGCTCATCCTCCAGCAAGAAGGACAAGAAGGACAAGAAGGACAGGAAAAAGGATGGCAAAGATCCCAAGAATTCCAAGTGGTGGCACTCGACCGACTCCGCCAGCACCGAGTAGGAATGAAGCGGAGCTTCAGGCAGGACCTCAGCGCTTGTTATACATGTACAATGGCATTTCGGGCCAAAGATTGCCGACAATGGATGCCACCTCATCGATGAGGAACCCCGACAGAGGGAAGGCACGACTTCTTCGGTTTCCATAGTGTCCCGGGCTAAATCACTGGATGGCCAAGCTCCGTTGTTGTGGTATGAGCGCCGCTTACCACGTGACGGAGGCGAAAGTCGATAAGGATAGATAGGGTACCTGATCGTCATGAAATGGTATGACTCATTCTCCGTGATGGTTCTTGTATAGTATTGATCTCTCTCATTAATTGACACAATGTCTCTGATCCGTTCTTAGTTCTCCTCCCACCAAGGGGGAAGATGCGGTGGTCACGTGTGCGGAGGGGAGAAGCCATCTATCATAAAGAGCGGCGATTCTCTTTCCTTCCGATGCGGTTGTAGATCGGGTGAATCTTAGATGCGAGTTAGTGTCTGCATATGATGTCTTACACGCGGTATACAAGACTCTATATGCAACGGCCACTTCTTGAGACATGGCTCGATAAGGAATAGGCAACAACTGTTAAGTATGACTCAATATATTATTTAGACCAACAAGGGATAATAGATGCCACTATAGGGTTAGGCTGAGTCCGAATACTCGCACGCGTGACCAACCCGTACCTCATATAGCTGCTACAGCTATCAACCATGACCGGTAAGACTGCAAGTTCTTTTAGAAGAGTGTGACTCAGCGACATCGCGACGGAAAGAAAAGGAGACAAGCATCACAGCCATGAATATGAATGATTCGCTATTTCGTTCTGCTACTGCAGGCATCGAGCCTGACTCAAGGAATTCCCGGAACCACCACCGGAAGATTCTATCGTGGGTAACCGTTATATGACAAGCAAGGCATATGATCCTTCCCCGCGGAGCCAGCATTAGCATGATATTCGGCCATGCTGCGTCGGCCGCGCCAGGAGACGTGCGCGAAGAGACTTGACAACAATTTGCTGCGCTCGGCCATGACCTACACATCATCCGGTTTTACCTACCCATATGCTACGCATTCGTCGACGCGCGGTCCTCATACTGCCCCGAAAACATAATGCTGGCAGTGTCCAACGTGATCTAACCGAACATCATAAAGAGGAGCGGATCGAAATTGATTTTGGTCATAACACTAAGAATAAGAGAGCAATGAAGAGCAGCAGCTTGGTCTCTCCAGCAGCTCAATCATGTTGTTCACATGGGACCAAGTGTATATATATCTCATATACTTAGTATAGTGCCTCTTCGTGCTATACTCTCGCGGCGATATAACCTGATGCCTTATCACAAACAATTTGACGGCTCTCCGTGACGGTAATATTGTTGCCAGGCATCTAATCATTCGTCCCGAATTCGAAGATACGACAAGTTTCCCATCCCCCAAATTGAGCTAGATATCAGAAAATCCATTCAGCAACGGTAGCGGTTCTCGAATGCACATGGCATGGCTTCGGCACTGGATCGTCTTCTGCTACAATGCAACGTCTAATTATACAAGTTCACAAAGCGCAGTCCGAAACGAGTCACAACCCACGGTTAAGAATTCTGATGAATAACCACCCTAGGCCCGCATCAGGTGCCAGCATTCATATCTAAGCGATCGACCCAACGGACCCTGTCCAGCGCCGTAATCCCGTCTCGCCCACAAGTCAGTCCCAAATGGTATCAGAAAGAACGAGTCTCATGAAAACCAGTCCCTCGCTTCCAGGTTCTCCGGCCACTCCCAGCTTTATATAGAGCTTCCGGATTATGAGCTCTTCCACTGGCCGGCGTTCTCGACGCCCTTCGCAACGCTGTCGGCGCCGCCCTGGATGCCCATCCCGATGCTGCCGATGGCGTCGCCGACGGGCTTGCCAGCCGACCCGGTGGTGTTCGTGATCGTGTCCCCGACGCCACGGGCCGCGGCTCCGGTGACGCTCCCGACGGTCCGGCCGACCCCACCGACGGCGTTGCCGACGGTGCTAGTGCCGAACTTGGCGGCGCCGGTGGCGCCCTTGTCTTGAGAGTTGCCGGACATGGTGTTCTTATTTTGCGTTGGTTTTTAACTGTCGTTGGTCGTTTGTTGATTTGGTGTCGTGGTTGGAAGACTTGGCAATGGTTGTGAATGCTATTGAGAAGATGGTTAACTGAGATCAACCGTTCCATTTCCGTTCTATTTATATTAATATTAAATCCATGTAGGGCCGGCGTCTTAGTGTTACGTTGTTGATCTGCAGAAGGGTGACGTCACAGGGGATGCGCCATGTTGCCGCCACATTGGTCAGCCCTTGATCGACGATCTATAGCAAGTGTTAATGCTAAACCGAACCAGATCAAGTATTCAGAACTCAAATAAAGATGTTTAAGCCAGGAGAGTCCACACAGCACGTTGACCCACCTGCTGGTGGCTAAAACTCCGTCATTGCACTATTTCGAAGCCATTGGGGTGCTTTGTTGGGGGGGGAAGGGCAGGCTTTCACACCATAAGCGCACAATGGCATCACCAGGGTATTCAAACCTCCCTGACGGAATTGCTCTAACTTCTCCACCCTCATGACATGTATTACTGTTTTCATTAGGCGCTTCCACTTATTTATAATTGCTGAGCTCTACTCCACCCTGTGTTACCTTGACTTTTTCATAAATACCCTCCCGAGACATGCGTCGTTCAGGATACTTTCTTAGAAGCCAGCAAAGTCACCGATCTCGATCGTCGGCACGATGTACGGCTGCACCCTGTTGCGCACCAACGTCTTCTGCTCGTACGCGTACGCGACCTTGATGAGCTTCTCCTCGGTGAACTTGCCGCCCATGAAGCTGAGGCCATACGGGATGTTCGGGCCGCGGGTGGCCAGTCCGCGCCAGTTGGTAACGACCTCAGTCTCCTCCGGATAGAAGCCCATCGGGACCGTGACGACAGATGCACCCACAATGGCGGCGAAGCCGGGTGAATTGCTGGAGGGCATCACGATAGCGTCGACCCATTGCGCTCGTAGGCACCGAGCAGGCCTGCCTCGCCGCCGGCGTAGTAGTTCATCTGCAGGGCCTCCCAGAAACGCAAGTCAGTGTTGTTATAGCCGAGGTCCAGGGCGCTGTCCCACGTGGCGGTGTCGCGGTCTGGGTATTGCTCGAGGGGAAACGATTGGGTGAACTCGTGCAACTCTTCGAGGCTGTGGATGTTGTGGGGGTTCACGGTCAGCTCGGCGAGGTACGATGCCAGGTTTCAGATGAAGTCGGCTGGCAGGATGGTGTTGCTAGTAGGGGCGCTAGCGTCGGCCCAGCTCGCGTCGACAATGGCGGCTCCTTCGCCCTGCATCAGCTCGATCACGTTCCAGAAGGCGACCATCTCCTCGGAGTTGTTGCTACTCGGAAGGACGTTGTAAGGAACGCCGATGCGGGCCTCCTTGAGGTATTCGACGTCCAACCGGACCGCGTAGTTGGGGATCTTGCCACAGTGAGGGATAGCACCAGTGTAGTTATCCTTGGGATCAAAGCCCGCAATCGCCTCCAGTATTATTGCGGCGTCCTTGACGGTTCGGACCATCGGTCCAATCGTGTCCTGGTGCTCGCTAATAGGGATCACAAGGTGACGGGAAGTAAGGCCAACCGTAGGCTTGATGCCGACAAGGTTGTTCTTCTGGGCGGGCGAGAGAATGGAGCCGGATCTCCGTACCAAGTGAAGCGAGCGCAAGACCGAGTGCGGACGCCACACCACTGCCGCTCGAGCTACCACTGGGGTCCTGGTTAGGATAGTAAGGGGCTAAGACTTGGCCACCGTGTGCCGACCACCCGTTGCTAGAGTTGCTACTCCGGTAGTTGGCCCATTGACTCAGGTTCGTCTTGCCAAGGATAACCGCACCGGCCTTTCGCAGCTTCTGCGCCACGAAACTGTCTACCGGAACCTTGGTGCCTACCAGAGCCCAGGACCCAGCCGAGTTGCCCATCTTGTCCTTGGTGGCAATGGTGTTCTTGATCAAGATGGGAACACCATGGAGCGGACCGAGATTCGTGCCGGTAACACGCATGCTGTCCAGCTCACAAGCAGTACGCAGGGCATCCGGGTTCACCTCCGTCACGGCGTGGAGCGTGCTGTTGACCTCCTGAATGCGAGCTAGGTAGGCATTGACAAGGTCAACGCTGGAGAAAAGGCCACTTCTGAGGCCTTCCTGCAGATCATCGATGGTGACATCGACCAAGTTGGGAAACGGCTTGCCGTTGACTGTGGGGCAGTTAGTTGGTTTGAGTGCATGAATTTTCGCGAGTTTGCGGTAACATATGAAGAGAAAAACGATAAACACACTTACCAGAACCGAGAGCGCTTGTAAAGCCGGCGACTGCTAACCACACAGATGAGACTGTGAGTATAATGCGGCGGATGGACGGCATTGTGTTGTCAAGCACCCAGGTAATGAATGGATTTCAAGGAGCTGCTTCCCTCCCGCTTTGTGACCAGGATTACAGCATGACAGGTCCGGAGAGGAGGCGTCCGCAAGGCAGTTTCCATTAGCATGGGTATGAGGACCATGGTGCACTTATATCTTCGAGGAGCGCCGCGAAATAAGACTGGATAGGGAGATACAAGCCATGCACTGGATATTTGCCAAGGTGGAAGAGTGCACCCGAATGCGATCCGATCCGAGGTTGCCGAGAGAGCGGGATTGCGGAGGCGTCATGATAGGCAATCGGCACTGCGACGCTATACTTGGGGCTTTTAAGGCCAATCCAGTGTTGATCTGGATGGGGTATAGCTCTAAGCGGCTCCATAGATAAGAAGTGTGTCTAACGGTGCTATTATTGGACTATTGGACAGCTATCGACGTATCCTTCATAAATCCAAAGGGTCTTACTGGACTGTCACGTTGTAGTGGGTTTCAGCAGAGTTGTACGGGTTTAGCCCCAAGGAGCTATTTACGTGAACAACTAGATATCATTCCTGTGAGTCAGCCGAGTCTTGTAATGTAGTGACGACCGAAGTCCACATGCTTTCTTATACTAACAAAATTACCCAGTCTATAGTGGTATCACTGCATTCAACAGTCGATAGGAGCCCAGAGGAAAGCAGGCATATAACGTTATACGGATTGCAAATCAAGAGGCTTGAGGTTGCATCATGCATCGTGGGGAGTTCGTCGTTCCAAAGATATGATCCGCCAAATCCCAAAGAAGGTAATCTACAAATTCAGAGCCTATAAGACAGATCTGAATTGATAGCTAATGCAGGAACCGATGTCATGACTTCACTAGGCATATCCGAGCTCCAGCTAGCCCCGGAATAATGCATACTCACCGCTCTAAGAGATATTTTTCCGGCCTTCGGATGGCTTACAAGCCAAGACGTTGATTAAGAATCGTAGAAATGGTAGTTCGCTATAATAACTGAATCTAGTCTAGTTACCAGAGAAGAACGACAAGCGGTATTCTGTAGATGAATCAGGCCCTAGTGTTAGGACAACAGTAATTATAGCTGACTTATTAGTGTGTCGTCCGATCCGCCTCCTGTTACATTTTACGTCATATGAATTATACTGCCCGTTGTTGCTTGCGCTTAACCGAAGGCCGCGACTATCATCCACTGCTCTAGCTTGAAACTTAGACAGCCAAGCTTGGAGTTCGAATTATCTACTAGACACGACGAGCTAGCATGATCATGTAACAGATAGCCTTAGAGCAATAGTTTATTACGGTTAGAGCATTGACCAGTGAGTATCTTTATCATATATTTCCGTGACATTATGTTGTCGTTTTGGGGCTGGTGTAAACTGAAATTCCTTTATATGACTGCACCAGGCAGGAGATGGAACTGGTTTCAGCTTATTGAGGGATAATGTAAGTTGCAGATAACCTCATATCCATGTTGTCAGCATCCTGTTATCTCGTTTCTCACCTACTCTGTTTGTAAACTTACGCGCCGGTCTGTTTCCCCTGTCCTTCACGGTGTCACAGCATTACTATGGTTGAAGCAACCAACCATTGACAAAGGAAAAGAAGATTTAAGTGTGGATAGTCTTAGCAGAGCTTCCTCGCCGACGATTAATTTGTAACGGATATGGCACATCTAGTGGCGGAACCTCGTCATCAGTTACATACATGCAGCAGGGTGTAGGATGCTCTATAATATAACAGATTGCTAGCTTAGAGGCCAGCGTTCGCCAGCGATCTCCCATGCCCTAACCCTGAAGCACGCAG
>QJNY01000793.1:0-25266 GCA_004155945.1 Monosporascus sp. mg162
GTGTCTGTCTGTCTGTCTGTCCTTGTTGTGTGATGCTGTTCGAGTGCAATATTGTACTGAAGCCAGATATTCTGTCCAAGCCAACTTATACCCTGCTCTTCCCCATCCGAAATAATATTTGACGTGAAACCTGATGATGGGTCGATTACTTACATCTTGAAGAATTGATGCCGGTGATGGTCTTCTGCTATTTGGGGGGTTAGTAAAGGGGGGGGGGATCTCGAGATCGATTCTGTAGAGGTTTGGAAAAAAATCGAGAGGGGTCTCCAGTGGTAGAGGGAAACTCTCACGCACAAACTGAATCGACTCACACAGGGGAATGGGGCCGGATCGATTGATTGGACCGATTGGCTGCACGCACTTTTAGGAGGAGTCATCAACTCTCCCAAGCGAAAGGCGAGAGAGAGAGAGACGAGAGGCGAAATGCGAAATGTGAAATGCCCGTAATTGCTGGTATTTTGTGGAGTCTAAGCCCGATTCGGTCGGCTAAGCGAGGGCAACTGCAAAATCACGTGACTTGGGTCATCCCGTGGTCTGTGCGGTATCAACTTCCCCCTTTCTGCCCCTTTTAGCTTCATCGTAGGTAGGTACCTAGAATACGCAGGCGCCTAGACTAGTCCGGGGTGGTAGCCGTATCATGTACTAGAGAGCGAAGTTACGCTCATGGAAATAGATACCTGTATGGGATTATCACATTATTGCGACCAAGATAGGGAGGGGCCCGTCCACTTTGCTCGCATCAATAAGCTTGCTTATAAAAGCCAAAGTTTCCATATACAAGTCCATAGACATCATCCATTCACCCCCTGGACGCCCATCAACATCGCCCCTTTTTATTTACCCTACGAGCAATGCAGCAGTAGCTCCCTCCATCCCATGGACGCAACAACCAGTCATATCCACCCCCTTGACCTGCTTGTCTCAATCCCGTCCAACCGCTCACACCATTGCCTCCCTATCTGCTCTACTCCTGTGCGAAGATCCCATCACCCGTCTCCACGCCGCCAACACTCCAGATCTCCCTCTCGTCCTCGACCTCGTCATTAGCGAGACCGAGGCCGCCGGCCCCGCCCTCTGCCTCTCTTCGCTCGCGTGCCTGGCCGCCGAGCCGCACGGCGACGCGCCGGAAGTAGTCCTGCATGCTGCGTCTCGTGTTGGCGGGCAGCTGCTCCGCGTCCGGTCCTGCCAGGTAGTTGTCGAAGACGCGGGTCTCCTCGTCGACGACGCCGAACACCTCGACGAAGGCCGCCTCGGCCGCCAGCTTGACGGGGATCACGGGGTCGCGCACCGACGCGAACACCGGCGGCGCCAGTAGCGGCAGGTGCGGCCGCACCATGTCCGCGCTCTTGCGCCCCACGGTGCGCACCACCACGAGCGAGAGCCTCCGCGAGTCGCTCGGGTTGCCCGGGCTGATGATGCTGGCGAGAGTCGAGAAAAGCGGCTTCGTCGACTCGAACGACTTGGGCGAGTCGCTGAGGAGGTACTTGCCCGTGGCGAGGATCGAGTTGTCCGCGATGAAGAGCTGTGGTTGGGAAGCGTTATTGCACGTGGCCAAAGACTTGTGGTTGGAGGGTAGGTGTCAAGGAGAATACTTACGTTCTTGTTCGACATGCCCTGGCAGAGGAGCTCGGACAGGTCTTCCGCCACGGGACTGTCGAGGAGCACCTGCGGCGATTCCACCAACACCGCGTTGAGAGCCAGTACCGACGCGTTGGTGAAGTGGTTGGGCGCGATGCGGTTCTTCATGAGGGTGTGGGCGGCTTCGGGTGGTACGTTCTTGACAAGTGCCCCCAGGAGTTTAGCATTGGTCACGATCATAGCGTCGTCTTTGGTGTCCGTGTCCATGTCGATCAGAGCGAGCACTGCTGCGCGCGAGCTCTCACCCATGTTTGCTCCGGCCTTGCTTATGACTTCGTACAGCGCCTTCAGCATAGCTGTCTTGACACCCGGATCCGATGTCTTTGAACCGGTGACAAGCTCCGCAATCAAGGGGTCCACGCGAGGGGTGAACTTGATCAGGGTGCCCAGGGCCTTAGCAGCACGCGATCGGAGAAGTTCGCTCGTCGTATCTGCCAGCGACCTTGCGAACGTGCGTTGCAATTGTGGTAGGAAAGGCTTCAGAGCGGTGGGCATCTTCTCCAGGAGATTATTCAGTGTTAGGAGAATGGCGGCTTTGACGTCCGTAGACCTCTCCGATACAACGCGAATGAGAGGTCCCGTAATTTGCGTGACGAACGGTTTGAGCGAGTTCTCGCTGGTCCTGTCGACAATATCCGAGATGGCCAGAGCCGCGTTGGTCCTCTGTTCGGCCGTACCGTTCATCAGACCCTGTAAGAAAATCGGCAAGATGGCGTTGATGCCCTTTGGAAGCTCGAAGCCGGCCAGGTTCGACCCCGGTACACCGACACGCTGCAGTGTTTGTCTAGTAGAGGGCACGAGAGCCTCCATCTCCTCCTTCTTGAGCTTCTTGGTGAACTCGCTGAGGCCTGTCCAAGCCGCCTTCACAACCTCCTGGTCTCGGTCATCGAACGAGATTAGTAACGCACGGATGATGTCTTGGTTGTATCGCGAGTAATCAACGCTCGAGTTGGCGAAGAAGTTGCCTAGTCGGTACGCTGTAACTGCTCGCTTGCGGTGGTCGTCATGCTTCATCAGTTGCAAAAGCACATTCATGACCGTATTGAGACCGTCATATTCGTCGATCGATTGGATAACTGTGTCGAATGACGTCTCGAGCTCCCTCCGCAAGTTCTCATCGCTGGCGTTGACGATGTTATCCATAAGCGAATTGATGACGTTGGGCAGACGTCGGTTCATAGCTGTGCCTGCGACCTGGGACAACGATGCTAGCGCCTTTGCGTTGAATGCTGAGATCGGAGGGGTTGTCAGTGTAGGGATGAGGTTCGGCAAGATGATGTTTGATCGAGTAGTCTCGGTGAGGAGCGTCAGCAGTGCAGACAGAGCATTGTCTGCTTCATCTTCGGAACGCAGCAGGCTGAGCAGGAATGGCAGAACCTGGTCGACGACGCGCTTTCCAGCGATTTGTTGCAGCGAGTCGAATGCCTCGGCCGCTGCCTCCCGGACGTCCTCGTCCGAGTCTGTCAGCGCAGTCCTGACAACGGAGATGAGAGTCTTCTCATGGTCTTCCAGGGCTTCCTCTGACGCTGACGAGATAAGCTCCTTCAGCGCCAGGCAAATACCTTGCTTCGCACTCGTATCCGTAGATGTCTGAAGACCATCCTCAAGTGTAGGTAGCAGGCTGGACAGAACGCCATCCCCGGCCTTGCGAATGAGCTCTCCTAGAGCATTGCTTGCAATGACCTTGTGCTCCATGTTTGAGCTACCCAGACGGCGGATAATCAGTTGAGTCAGGGTAGGTGTGAGCTCCTTCAGTGTTCTCGGGGTGGCAACCAGTGCCTTCCAGACACTGACCGCCGCTGCGCGAACCGCTCCAGCAGTGTCGCAACGGCATATATACAAAGCCGAAAGAATCTTGTTACGCTTCTCCTCTCCAAGAACTTCACGCAAGGATGCACCCGCTTCCTTAACGTTATCTTCATCTTCTGCGTCGGTGTTTGCGGTGATACCGGTGAGATTGAACAGAAGATCACCAACGAGCTCGACGGAACTCAACCGGATTCGGTAACTGTCATCTGCTAGACCCCTCTCCAACTCCGGTAGCAACAGATCCACTGCCCTGGCGGCAAAGTTCTTGACGAGGAGTCGACCGGCACGAAGAGCAGTCTCGCGAATCGATTCAATGTCGTCTGCAAGACCAGCAAGGATCGGCGGAATGATTTTGCCCAGGTAGTTGGAGAAACTATTCCCAAAGCACACGGGTAAGAAGATGAACAAGGACATAAAGCCTTCTCTAACTGCCGGCTTCGATGATTCGACGTTCTGGAGGATGGTAGGTAGCGTCTCCTCCAACCTCGTAGTACCAAGACCTGCGAGAACCTCGCTGAGAGCCTGGGCAGAACCAAGACGATCTCCTGCTCCCGTGTCCGACTTGAGCGTCTGCATGAGGCCGGGAATAAGGTCCGGCAGAGCATCCTCGCCAAGCTTTTCGACGAGCGAACCCAGAGCTCGGGACGCGGTCGCGCGTGTCGTCGGCACCGGATCGACAGCGGCGACCTTCAATCCGGAGACGAGCACTGGCAGGTGAGCGATGAGGTCTTTCCGCTCAGTCAAGTGAGCGAGACTTCCAATAACCTGGGACGCTTTGCGTTTCGTGTTGGATCGATCACCCAAACCACGCTGGAGAATTCGAGTGACGAGAGCCAATGATGGCGCATCCAGGTAATGAACAAACTGGACCTTGATGAGGGCATCCAAGGCATCGTCTGTGTACCTAGTGGGATCGCTGAGAGCCTTGAGTAGAATGTCAACGAGATTCTTGACCTCGGGATTCTCGATGACTTCGCCAAACCTCTTCAAGCTCTTGTTCGCTGCGGCACGCACTTCCTTGTGACTGTCATTTAGTACCGCAGTAAGCGGGGGAATGATATCCGGAAGACTCTGGGCAAGTTGTTGAGGATCAAGGTACGCCATGGCACCGAGGAGGTCGCAGGCTCCTCTCTTGCTACGCCACTGGTCATCGTCGAGACCCCTAAGCAGAGTTGGCAGGATTTGTTTGACACCGTACGAACTCAGCTTGGCAAAGCAAGCCTTTGCCGCGGCCAAACACGAGTCTCTCACGTCCGCATTGCTGTCGCCGAAGCCGGCAAGTAGTTGAGGCACAATCTGAATGACATACGGCTCGAAGAGACGACCGAGTAGAATGGCTAGAAGTTCAAAAGCAAGGAACGCGCCCTCACGCTGTTGAGATTCTTTCTTATTCTCGGCCGCGCTCTTCAGCGTGACGAGAATGCGATACTCTCGTAACACCGAAATACCTATGCCTAGTACCAAACCGGCGAGACCATAAGCAGCACCTCGCTTCTCAGCGTACTTCTTGGAATTCAATAGGGTATCAAGGACTTGGTCGAAGTACTTGGATGACTTGTCGCCGCACGTCCGGACTAGAGGTGGGAGACATTCCGCAACAGCGTACTGTACTGTCTCAGAGGGGGTACTGAGCGTTGCAAGCAACCTTTCTAGGACCACAGGTATCTTGGCATCTCCCGGCTTCAAGTGCCTGGCCAATGCACCGTACATGATGATGACAGCTTCGTTGACACGGTCGGCGGCTTCAGAGCCCTTGTCAGGGGCTCCGAGAGTACGTTCAAACGTCTTCATCAACTTGTCAAGGAGTGCTTTGCCGTGCAGCTCTATAGCCACGAGCGCAGCGTCGAGCATTTGGCCCCGAACGGCCGCATTCGAATCACCCAGTGGTCCACCTTCAATGAGGAAGTTGAAGAATTCGTCAATCTGAGATTTGCCTAGAGTCGCCGCAAGCTCCCTGAAAGCCGATGCAATGCCATGACGAGCCTCCCACGGATCGGATAAGTCAGTTTTCTTCGGCATTCCGTACTCGTCCAGCTGCGGCACACGAGGTTTAGCGAATTCTGCGTAGGAAACTCGAAGTTGTCGTAGGATATCTTCGATGGTAGACAGGTGAGCCCTGCAGGCATCTGCCAGAGCTCTTGCAGCAGCTTTCCTGAGAGACGCATCTTTGCTCTCGAGGTAGGGGAGCATCTTGAAGGGTACGTCTTTCGAGACCGTGAAACCACTTTCGTCCCAGATCTCACGACCGATTTCGACGTTTTCGTCGATGTCATCGTGGCACGCAATCCATATCTCTTCCAAGAAATCGAGATCGCTCATATCAACCTCGGCACTTATAGACTGTAAGACGGTTTCTCGAACAGAAGCTTGCGGAACAATGGCACCCTTGGCGAGCACCGTAATCTCTTCGGTGCTGATGTTTGGCGCGACGCAGCGGACCATGTCAGAGAAGCAATCCTTGATCATCTTATAGTGTTGGTTGTATTGCTGCATAGCTGAGATTAATATGGAGAACAGCTCGGCTCGTGGGATGTTCTCGTCAGCGCAGACGTCCGTGTGGAAGGACAGGATTTCCACCGCCAGGACCAACTGTGCATCTCGCTCGTCCGCATCGTTCCCAATGCCACCCTTTCGTAGTACCACGAATAATAGTGACAATATATAGATCACGGAGACGGCGTCGAATGGCCGCTGCTCTCCTGCGAAGCGGAGACGGTAGAGGACTCTCGTAACGAGCTCTTCGAGACCCTCCTCTGTTAGGTTCTCTGGTAAAGTAGTGATGCCTAGCGCGCGAAGACTTGCGACGCCAATGAAGGTTCGGATCGGTCCTAGTCGGCTCGTCACTCCATTCGAGCACGCCAGATACGCCAACGGGGCAGCATCACCCGTGATAAGGCAGGCGCCCGCTTCTATGGCCTCTAGCAGAGCGCCGATACAGGGTCCCATCCATAAGTTCGCCTCAGTTGGTGGGCCCGTTGCGAGGCTCTTAATAATCCCTATACCACGCACGAGCCTTGCTTCGATCTGCTGGACCGACCGCCGGATTTCGGACTCCTTTTTGAGCTGGGCGTTGACTTTGGCTTGCTCATCAGCCGTCAGCTTCTTCTGTGTCCCCTTTTTCTGCGCCAATTGACTCCTAAGTTCCTCTTCCCATTTCAGAGTATCGTAGTCCTTGCTGTTCTTGTTTGGCAGAGCCTGCTTTTTTGCAAGGACGTCGATGAAAGCCGTGCCTTCAGGAGTACGGAATATGGCTGCCTCCACCGGGCCGATCTCCGTGAGGCCCGTAGTCGCTAGGTCTGCTCGCACAAGCTCAATTATCCTCGGAGTCATGATTTCTGGTGCCACAAATGCAAGGTCAGCTGCGGCCTTGCACGCGGCACTCTTGACTAGGCTTGACTGTAGATATATTAGCTTGGGCCTATGGACCATTGGTCAACCAACACTTACCTTCTGGCTGGGACTGGTTTTATCTATCACTTGTTGAATTAAATCCTCCTCATATTTCTTGGCCAAAGTTCCGGGATCTACGCCCGCTCGCAAGCACAGCTCTATCCAGCTGGACCTTGGTATCAGATCGTCCCGCGAGATAACGAGAAGAGAACACATCTGTTTCTCAATGACGTCGTGATCTTGCATCTCAACGCCAAGTTGTCTCAAGCCATCCGCATCCAGACAGATAGACCGCAACACCGAATGTAAGTGCCTTGTCTCAAACTTGGCAGCTGCAGCGACGCTGTCCTTATCAGCAAGGTCTGAGGACTCGATCCATTGCCACAGGCCATTGCTGACAATTCCAGAGATGATATGCGGATTGCGGGCGTATAACTTCGATGTAGTCTCGCACGCCTCCTTGCGTATCCTCGGGGGTATCAAAGTGGATGAGACGAGATAGATGAGCGCTTGAGACCATGCGACTTGCACATTCTCCGAAGACTTGGCTACATCATCAAATACAGCTGCAAGTGTTCGAAGGAACCACCGCGAGTCATCTTCATTTGACAACCGCCCATAGACTCGGTGATTCAGGAGGTATGACGGTTTCGGTTCAGCTACAAAGCTCTCTTTGGAGACAGCAGCTTTTTTGAGCGCCGCGTTACAAGCGGGACTATTGGCCTTGGCGAATATCTGATACGACAAGACCGCGAAGACATAAGCACCCACAACCAGGCCACTTTGAGCTGCCGCGGAAGGATTTTTGATGACCTCGGCCCAAGTCTCAGCCATGGGAGCGGCGACGGACTCAGCGAACCGGGCCACGTTCTTCTCCGGTGCCTGCATGCTTTCGGCAAAAGAACCTAAAATCTCTCCTGTCTGAAGCAGCCATAACCGGCGCGATGGTATTTTTTTGTCTGCGGTGCCTTTTATAAACGCATCTGTCACAGGTTTCGGTAGGTCACTGCCATCCTTCAGTAAGTGAATGGCGGCTCGAGCAAGCGCGTGTATCTCTGCACTCAGGGCTCCTTCGTTCCCTTCTTTCGCCGCAATCGGCGCCAAGCTTGTGGCCGTCTCTACCGAAATTGCGTTGGTTAACGGTAAACTCCCGAGCATCTCTGAATGGAGAATGCGATGATCAGCCGAAGCCAGTTTCCCAGACTTAAGAGGGTTAAGAAGCTCGTCGGAAACCTGCTCCAGAATCTTGGAGTCATGGCTCCTAGAAGATGCGGACTTGAAGACGGCCAATACATCGGCACGAATCGACGCATTGGTAGACTTAACGTTGGACAGTAAAGGTCTGAGGAGATGATCACCGAGCGTCTGTGATAGATCTATATCCTTCGACAAGGTGCTAAGCAGAGGTGCCACAACCGCCAGAACAACTTCAGGAGCCCGTAGGAGACCTTTCTCAACTGGAGGTATGACACTCTTCTCGAGGTCTTCGGCGGTAACGAAGTCCGAGAAGAAGTCGCGAAGACTAGTTGTTATGTGGTCTGGAACAGGCGTGCGAGATCCTATGATTTCTCTGGTAAAGAAGGTGAAATAGTCGGGTTTCCTAGCTGTGAGAACATCCTTGGCCCGGGCATTGCGAGAACATACGCCTGCTACGACGCCTAGGAAGGCGGCATGTCTCGCAGTAGGCTGGGCGCCCTTGGCAGTGAGGGCCTCCACAGCATCCTGGATGACCTTCTCCCTCAGACCCCCTTTCCAGAATGCAGCTCGTAGTCCGCGACGGGTGACAACCAAAGCCGACTGAGAGAGACTAGTCCTCGGCGCTGACTGAAGACATTTTTCGAGAGCAGCAGCGTCAGCATGGATAATGTCGAGCCCAAACTTGTCCCACAACGGCGAGCCAGCCAGGCCAATAAGAAGAATAGAGCACCACTCGACCAAGACAAAGGCGTTGTTAGGAGCGATGCCGGGCTTCTGGGACTCCTGGCGCAAAGCGGAGATGAAGGGCGTTAACAGTTTTGGGTCGTCAGAAGAAGCGAAGACAGAGGCCAGACATGTCTGAACAGCCCTCCTAGACGGACGGTCGGTATAGAAGGCGTAGGTGTCAAATAGGAACTTGGAGAGAACAGGTATCGCCGACTGGTCAAGGGCTATGTGCGAAGAAACGGAGATTAGCATGCATTCCATTCCATGTCACAGGCGCTCACACGGCAGCACCATCGCATGTTGGTTGCATGTAAATTCCAAGTCATACTCACTTTGAGACTTCAGTTTCTCGTCAATCGCTCTCAGCTGTGGTATCCTCACTTTTGGGGAAGAAGACGAAAGGGCAGCCTTGGTTGCTGCATAATCGAGGCCTGTTTGAGGGGCACCATTCGCGACGGCTTCAGTCATTTTGGTCGTCGGAGGGAAGGTCTATGGACATTATCATGGGAGAAGGACCAGGGTGGAACACAGTGAGGGATACAAATATGTGCTTCTTTTTCAAGTCCCAGTAGCAGTTATGTTTGGAAATATTTTCAAAATACTCGTGTGCTGTATACACTCCCAAGCTGATTGCCCGTTCCGTATCTTTGGCTAGTAGTACTGTGGATGAATCGGCAGGCGGTGGACCAAAACGCCGAGCTTCCAGCCTTTCGGCGCCTGACTCATATTTACAGGAAAGTACTCATAACGCTACATGCAGATATGTATTGTACAAGTACCTTACTTACGAACACCACCGTAGGTTCTACCTGCCTGTTTTTCCATCCTGTTTTTCCATAATTCCAACGGGAAGGAAATACCTATTCCCAAACACCTAATAAAGTTTTCGAGTTTTCGGTGCCTGAAAACCTTCGCTAGTGAGGACCCCTCCAACCCTCCGCCCCTCCGCCCCTCCACCCCCTCCAAGGGCCTCGAGAACACTGGAAGCCACACTCGGAGCTCTAGACTACATACATGTACAATACAATACGTCAGAATCGCCTCCCCCACCATAGCATCCCCCTTCAGCCATAGCTGAGGCTAAGTTCATGTACCTAACCTACCCCTACCTGGCT
The DNA here is from genome assembly GCA_004155945.1 of Monosporascus sp. mg162. Classification (NCBI taxonomy): domain Eukaryota; kingdom Fungi; phylum Ascomycota; class Sordariomycetes; order Xylariales; genus Monosporascus; species Monosporascus sp. mg162. The sequence continues at coordinate 9,876 of QJNY01000793.1, forward strand.
ATCCTATCTTCACCCAACTCCCACCTAGCCAGTTAATCATATTCGCCTTTTGGACACACTTTCGCCGTAGCAACATGGCTGGAGGGAAAAAGAAGAAGACCAAACCAGCTGCAAATCCAGCCCGAGGATTTGCTACTACGTCAATTGCATCTAAACCCCGAGCTGAGAATACTGAATCTGCATCGGCAAACAACTCCGAAGTAACAGCAGTTGTGCCAGGGGACAAACCTGGTGTGCCCACAACGTCCTCATCTCAGGATGCTAAAGCTCAGCCCGAAGGTGCTCGGAAAGCTTCACAGCAGAAGGAAGAACTGACCCCGGAAGAGTTCGAGAGGCAATTATTGGAATCTGAACTTCAGCTTTTGGTCGAGAAACATGCGCAGAAAGTGAAAAGGGATGCTCAGCGTCAGAACTCCAGACTCGACACAGACCGACGTCTGCTTCGGGGGCAAGCAGAATCGGTCAATACCAGAAAATGGTTGCCCCAAGAGCTCATGGACCATATCTTGGACCTCATTCAGGCCGAAGGTCGCTTTTCCACTTCGTCGTTGTTACCAGAGGGAACAACTGCTGGGAAAGCCCTTCCTGAGGAAGACCTGATCATTAAATTATGGACCTTGGAGCAGACGTTGAAAGGCGTCTCCTTCCCCGAGGAGAGGATAAAAGGTGTATTACAGTACGTCTTGGAGGTAGCTTCCAAAATTCCTGTGGCCACCAAAGACAGCATCTGGGGCCTGGAAGAGGCCCTGGACTGGCTTGCGCGGGAATGCACACGAGACGAGTTTCGTGACTATGATTATAGGGGTAGGACTACGAAGTCTCAAATAGGTATTGGTTGCCGAATGTCACATGTACGTCGAAATCTTCTAACTTGAATGTCATAGAATCTCCCTTGGACAGTCCCCTTCCGTCAGGGGCAAACACGCCACATCTCTTTGAACCAAACGGCCTATCCAAATTAAACGGTCGAAAGAATCGTTCTACAAGTTTACGCTCCTCACGCACAGCTTCGCCAAAGAAACTTGTTGTGACTTGCACTGAGGACATCGAGCCTGACGATCTTATTCCGGCTTATCTCGAGACCAAGGCCAAACTCTTTCGGATTCAACGGCCGAGACAGGGGCATTCCAAGGCGAGGTCTGCAAAGCAACCATCCGGAGACAATGATTCCGATGATTTAGAGGAAGCGAAGTTATTAGCCAAGATTGACCGCATCGAGCAGGATGTCCTGTTCGACAAGCACCTCGCCGATCAGAAGTGGCGAGCTGACCGCATTAACTTGGAGAAAGAATTTGCAGCCGCCAAGAAGCGGCAGGCTGAAGACGAGCGCGCCCAGAAAGACGAGGCAGAGTCAGAGGAGGATGACATCGCCAAGGAAGCAGAACGAATCGCTGCTGAGATTCTCCAGCAGGATGATGCCGAAGACGACCAGGGGCTGGCTGACCTGTTCGCAAGTCTTCCAACGCAAGAGGTTGATACAGCTACGGGAAAGACGAACACGGTTATCAATGGGGCAGATGGTGTCAAGATCTACGTACGTGACTTCGGCGAATGGAGCGGCGTCAGCCCCTTGCGTACCTTGGAGGAAGCATGCCGATCAAGGTATTTAGATTTTTCGGCGCCTACAATCTATCGTACTGACCTATTTTTAGGGACTCTTCGGCTAAGATTGCATACAAACTCGTATCCGAGAACCCGCACTCAAACCGCCACAAGGTAAACATATTCTGGTCAAAAGCGCAAGAATGCTTTGCATCTCCTAACATCGCTCACATCGAATCCGCTTTCCACCCCCTTCAATTCGTGTTCAAGATGACTTCAATCGCAACTCCTGATCCAAAGCAATCCGAAGCTTACGTCGCCACTGTGGCTTTGTTTTCCATATTCAGCTCTACCAAGGAAGGCAGGGTCTTTTTGAGGCTACCCGCTGTCTGGAGAGATCTCTGGTCGGAACTTGTAGAAGAACAAAAGGCTCAAGAAGATGCCGCAGATCGCGAAACCATCAGAGGTCTTCGTGCTATGGTACGGCGGAAGCAAGACCAGGAACTAGAGGACGGCGTGCTATTACAAGGAGCCTTCAGAGGTCGCGCAACGCAGCGTAACACGAATGACACAGCAGACGAGTCCGCTTTGGAGAGAGGGAGCCGTAACATACCGGAACCAGAGTACTATCAAAGGATTTGGGCAGAGAAAGCGAGCACCCCGAAGTTCCAGGCAATGCTGGTACGTTTCACTTCCTTGCTGTCCAGGTTTGTGAGATAACTTACACCTTTTTTTATAGCAAGGTAGGATGCAGCTTCCAATGTGGCAGTTTCGAGAACAAGTACTGGGTGCTGTTGAACAGGAACAGGTCGTCATTATCTGCGGTGAAACCGGATGGTACGTATGCTTTCGACCTCGCAAGAAACCGAGCGTGTCGGCTAATCGTGATGAAAAGTGGCAAGAGTACGCAGGTGCCGTCGTTCCTGTTGGAGCACCAGCTGAGTCTGGGACGCCATTGCAAGATTTATTGCACAGAGCCTCGTCGAATCTCTGCCATCTCGCTCGCCCGCCGTGTCAGCGAGGAGCTTGGAGAAGGAAGAGGCGATATTGGTACATCAAGGTCTCTTGTTGGCTATTCTATTCGTCTCGAAGCCAATACGTCCAGGGAGACTCGGCTAGTATATGCCACTACGGGTATCGTCATGCGAATGCTCGAAGGGTCTAACGAGCTTCGCGAGATTACTCATCTGGTTCTTGATGAGGTTCACGAACGTTCGATCGATTCCGACTTTTTGCTCATTGTTCTCAAGAAGCTCCTCCTGCGACGGAAGGACCTGAAGGTGGTTCTTATGTCAGCTACTGTGGATGCTGAGAAATTCTCGAAATACTTGGGTGGTGCGCCCATTCTGAACGTACCCGGTCGCACGTTTCCGGTGCAAGTTAAGTATCTCGAAGATGCTATAGAGGCCACTGGCTATACGCTGGACCAGCGGAACCACGAGAAGATGACGGATCTGGATGATGACCCAGCCGAGATGGGTGATGACCCTTCGTCCGTTACAGAAGCTGCAAAGGAATTGCGACAGTACTCGGCGAAGACCCGGAACACCCTTTCTCAAATCGACGAATACCAGATAGAATACGATCTTATCGTACAGCTGATCCGTCAAATCGCAACTAACCCAGTTTACATCAACTATAGCAAGGCAATACTAGTGTTTCTTCCAGGTATTGCGGAAATCCGATCGCTCAACGACTTCCTACTCGGGGATCCTTTCTTCCAGAGGGATTGGGAGGTATTTCCATTGCACTCGACCGTAGCCACCGAGGATCAGGAACGGGCCTTCCTCATCCCCCCTCAGGGATTTAGGAAGATTGTGCTAGCGACAAATATCGCAGAGACGGGTATCACCATTCCGGATGTTACGTGTGTTATCGATACAGGGAAGCACCGTGAGATGCGGTTTGACGAGAGGAGGCAACTATCTCGACTTAATGACACTTTCATCTCGAGGGCGAACGCTAAACAGCGACGTGGTCGTGCGGGCCGTGTACAGGAAGGTCTTTGCTTCCATATGTTCACTAAGTATCGCCATGATAAGCTCTTGAGTGATCAACAAACACCTGAGATGCTGAGGCTTTCCCTGCAAGACCTGGCTATCCGCGTCAAGATCTGCAAGATCGGGGGAATTGAGGAGACTCTCGGAGATGCCCTGGACCCGCCCTCTGCCAAGAATATTAGACGAGCCGTCGATGCGCTCGTCGACGTGCGAGCTCTTTCCGCCTCCGAAGAGCTCACGCCCCTTGGATACCAGCTCGCACGGCTGCCACTCGATGTGTTCCTTGGTAAACTGATCCTGCAAGGCACCATATTCAAGTGCTTGGATATGGCTATTAGTGTAGCCGCAATCTTATCGTCCAAGTCGCCGTTCTCCGCGCCGTTCGGCCAGCGCACCCAAGCGGACCAGGCGCGCAAGGCATATAGGAGAGGGGACTCCGATCTGCTGACAGTGTACAACGCATATCTGGGATGGAAGAAGGTCTGTCAGACATCGGGCAACGACTTCCAGTACTGCAAGAAGAATTTCCTGTCGCCCCAGACGCTGTCCAACATCGAGGATCTAAAAGGGCAGCTACTTGTCTCGCTGGTAGACTCCGGTTTCCTGCAGCTGACCGATGAGGAGCGCCGCACGCTTAACCGTCTGCGGTACTCGAGCCGGCGCCGGCAGTTTTACGACCTACCGCAGCGCGTCAACATCAACAGCGACAACGACGTCATCAGCGCGTCCGTCATCGCCTGGAGCTTTTACCCCAAGCTCCTCGTGCGCGAAAACAAGGGCTTCCGCAACATTGGTAATAACCAGAGCATCAGCCTGCATCCCTCGAGTGTCAACAAGGGTCACGTGGAGCTGAAGTGGCTGTCTTATTACCATATCATGCAATCCAAACAGTAAGTAGCTGATCACTGAGGCTTTTCGTCCAGTTACGAGGAGAATGAGTTGAGAGTGGTGTACTGATTCGGTTGCGCTTATCAGGTTCCTGAATGCCCACGAAACTACGGCCGTCGAGGGCTTCCCATTCGCGCTGCTCTGCGGCGACGCGCGCATCGATGTAAGTTAGACCGGCTTTTCCCTTGATCTACAGTCGCACATCATCTCTCTTCCCTCTCCAGTTCGGCTTTCCCCGTCCAACACATTCAGCGAACTTTACAGACCCCTAATTTCCCCTCCTCACCGCGCCAAACATCAAGCCATATTGAAAACGCAAAATTACGTACATTACTAACGGCGACCCTTTCGCAAACGCAACAGATGTACGCGGGCGTCATCGTCCTCGACGGCAACCGGGCGCGCTTCAGCGTGCCTGACGCCAAGACGGCTCTCGTGCTCAAGGTGCTGCGCGCCCGCCTGCGCGAGCTGCTGACGCGCGCCTTCAGGGTGCCCGGCCGCTTGCCCACGGCCCAGCAGGAGAAGTGGTTCGACGCCTGGCAGCGCATCTTCAGCCAGGACTTCGGGGACCGCGGTCGTGGTGGTGGCAATTCCGCTGGTGTTATCGGAGGAGGGAGCGGTGGAGGCGGAGGGGGAGGCGTTGCAGTTGGTAGTGGCGGCGCTGGCAGTGGCGGTGGGAAGCTGGCCTAGGTATCTGGTGATTCCGCTCCTGCTGCCGGGATTGCTCTGTCGGCGTTCTTGGGGACTGGCCAGTTGCTTGGCTAGGTAGTTGGCTGGTTAGCTGAGCGGGAAGGCAAGCCATCTAGGCCGTCTCGGTGCACGTTAGTCCACCTCGCTGGCTGGGTTGATGTGACAGACGGAGTCGAGTTTGGCGATAACCCTGCTGCAGTGGTCGAGGTTCACTTAAAGGTCGAAGGGAACGTCCGATGCTATGAGGGCAGACTTAGATGGAGAACGCATGGATGTGATGGATGATCCCCCGCCGGAGGCTACCTATCAACCATCGACCTCGCAAGGTTCTTGAATCGAGGCGAGTTCTTCGCCAGACCGCCCCGTCCCTTCCGTCCGTCCTAAGAGGCGAAGAAAAGGGCAACCGATGTACCTTTTGCGCGGTAGACTACGTACATAGGCAAGCCAGTTTTGTATTCTCAGGCTCCGCCACGTCCACAGGCGGACGGACGGACAGCCAGGGAGGCCTCAGGCGAACAGGTGCATGGACAGAATGTCGCACAAAGTGCAACAATATACATACACACGTACGGAGTACGCAACGATCGGTTCCTCTCTGCTCCCCTGGTCTCTTTTCTACGCCAATCCGTTCTCATATGATGGATCATCCGGCCTAACAAGCGAGCATAGGCAGGTAGGTACTACACACATAGGTAGTAGACATAGACCCCATAGTAACGAGAGTAAGTATGTACACATTAATACTAGCTACTGCTCTCTTAAGTACGTCCGGGCCGTTTCATCCATTCTCGGTCGCGCATCTCTTCTCATAGTTCGTGCATGTCCTCATCTCAAGGGCGTCCAAAATTTTGATCTGCAACTCTGCGCATCTGTCTTGTTGACTTGTTGATGTTGACCAACTAGGGTAAAGCTAAGCGACATGTCATCCCATCCGGTCTTGTCTCATCCCGTCCCGTTCTAATCCATTCCGTAACACCTTCTTTCTTTCTTTCTTTCTTTCTTTCTTTCCTTCCTTCTCCTTCCTTCCGTTCGGAATCCTTTATGCAGGGGGTATCAGAAATATTCGTCATTACAAAAAACTATGATGATGCGTTCTTCGTCCCGTTCACAGCAGCGCCAGGTCCTGCTGCGGCTTTTCCTCCTTGCTGCTCCCCCTCCGCCTCCTTGCTGCTTCCAGCACCACCAACCGGCTGGTTTCCGGAGTTGAGAAACATGGCCTTGAAGTCGGCGTTGCTCTTCGGCTTCGCGGCCGAGGCGTCGTTACCCTTCGTATCCTCGTGATTGCCGCCGTCCTGCTTCTTCGGCGCCGCCACGAAGCCCAGCCCGCGCTTCGGACCGCCGCGTCCCGGCGCCGGTCTTCGGACGTGCAGAGTCGGTGGCATGAAGCCCGGCTTCTTACCGCCGGCGGGGCCGGAGGACGCGTCACCACCTCCTCTTCCGGGCTTCTCTTTGAAGAGATCACTGGCGTTGCCGGTGCGGATCTTGCGGCCCGGCACGATTTCGAATCCGTCTAGAGCCAGCGATGCCCGTCCGACGGCGACTGGATCTGCGAACTCGACGATCGCCCCCTCATGATCCGGTCGGAGGACCAGCTTCACGATATCGGCGTGTTTTTCGACCACACTCCGAATGCGAGCATCATTGACCGTATCAGGGATGTTCATAAGGGCAAGCGTCCTCGCCTGGATCTCTTGTGGGGGTGGGCCCTGACTTCGACCACGAGACCCGTCATGCCCATCCGGCATCGGTACATCACCGTCGGCAGCAGACGCCGGCGGCGACGCTGTCGAGCCGCGGTCGCCTTTGATCGTTGAGAAGGGCTTGTAGTTCGTCTCCTTACTCAGCTCGACCTGGAGGATTTGTGACTTGAACTTGGTGTTGTCGAGTTCCAGGGCACTCTCGGCCCCTTCTTTCGTCTCGTACGTCACATACGCAGTGCCAAGATTCTTCCCGCTCAGGTTGGTGATGATGCGCACGGTGGCGATCTTGCCATATCTACCAAATACACTTTTGATGTCGTTCTCGGTGGCTCTAGGATCGACATTCTTTACTTTGACCTCTCGGCCCTCGGCAACAGCACCTTCGCGATGCTTCTTGTGTGCCGGATCCGAGTATTTGCATTGTAGCTTGTACTTCCCTTCTAAGGGCTTGCCATCCTTCTGTGCAGCCTTGTACGCCGCATCGGCATCCCGGAAGGTGACATAACAGAACCGACGGTGGGTGTTATATTTCAGGGATGGCCATCGAATACTGAAGATATCACCGCAGTCCTTGAAGAGGTCGCGGATGTACTTTTCATCGGCGGTCGGGGGATAATTAGACAAGTATAGAGTTAGACCGGTACCAGGTTTCACGCGGATCTGAGATTGGCCGAAATACTTGTTATCTCGCAACAAAGCCGACTTGACATCCTCCGTCGAGCCGAACTCGATCAGAGCAGAGGAGCTGCCATCAGCCTCCTTTTGGACGTTCAGCTGATTGATGTGCCCGTACTCCCTGAAATACTTCTTGACAGCCGTCGCTGTCACGTCCGGTGGCATATTAGTCACCATTACCGACGTATTCTCACGATCACGCTTCAGGTGTTGCTCGTGAGCGGCAACGTCGACTCCGTTGACATCGGCATTCTTCGCTCGCTTGGTTGCGCCCTGCGCCGCATCGTCAGGGGCTGCTTCGCGTTTTCTCTTGGAACCTGACGGAGAGTCCTGCACCGTGGCGTCTTCGGTCGTCGAGTTAGCGGCCGGCGGATGGGCTGCCTGGACCTGGGCAGCATATGCAGCAGCCGCTTCGGCATTCTCCCGTTCGCGGCGTTTTGCAACCCGCTTACGGGCTTTATAAACGGTGTCCATGGCGTAATGGAGGGCGTCGGGCTGTTCATAGTCGTTGCAGTGCTGGAGGTAAACCTCCATGAGTCGCTCGGGCCAGTCCATAGTCTTCCGGCTAACGGCACTATGCAGAACATTGGTCGCTAACGCGGGAACCCGCATCGTCTTGGAGCCGGGCGTAGCCGGCGTAGGACTCCGAGCCCTCGGCTTGGAAGCATAGACCATCATCTCCCACAGGTAATAATTGAGCCAAAAGTCATAGCTATCAGCCAGTACCTCCTTTTTAGACATACGGATCCAGTAGCTTCTGGCCTGGTCAATCTCGCCCTTCACCTCGGTGAGGAACTGGATCAGAATTCGCTCCAGCCGGTAGTTGGGGTCGCCGCGATAGGCATCCTTGTAGAGGCGCTCACCCCACAGGTGCACATCTTCCAGAGCAGCTAGCAGACCAACCTCGGCAACGTCGGCGGCGTCCTCGTGGGCGTTGGGGTCCATGGCGGTCCGTTTGAGATAACCACACCAGGCAGCATACATGTCTAGGATCCCGGTCATGCCATCCTTCTCCAGGGCTTTCGTGTTGGTTGCAGCATGCTTGATGGCCTCCACGTTCTGAAACGAGAGGCCGACCTCTTCGGCAGTCAAGATATATCTAGCCCAGAGCTGACCACACCAGGGACAATGACTCGTGGCTCGCTGCAGAACATCTAGCATGTTAGGTAACAGGTACTGAACCCGCGATTTCTCGGCGTCACGATGTCGACCCGAAAGGTAGATGGTGTAGTTGCTCCATACGTCGTCATCGAAAGAGAAAATTCCCGTCAAAGCTCGCGAGTAGAGACCGAGACACAGCGAGACGGCCAGCGCGGGATTCTCGGTATACCTGACCTGAACCATCTCCCAATCCAGATATTCTCTCAATACGGTCTTCTGAGCTTCCTCGCCGCCCGATCTGACGGCCCTATCCAGCCTGAGCTCGTGAGGCTCGCGGAGCTCGTAGGCGCTCTTGGCCTCCTGGGCAATCTTGGTGACCTCCTTGAACTCAGATTCGTAGGCGGCGTTGTTATAGGTGCTTAGGAAGCTCGAGTACATCTGCGAGGTGTTGTCCCACGTGGCGTGAGGGATCTGCAGTCGATCGCGGAAGAGGTGGGATATGCGGCGCACTCCAACGGGAGTGCGGGTCCTCGCCAGCTGGTCCAACTCGATCGAAACCCAGCGATTCCAGAACTCGTGGCTATCGCTCAGCCGGTACTTGATGGCCTCGTAACCCTCGCTCCACAGGCTGAGAGCGGCGTCGAAGGAGAACAGTTCGCGACCCAACATCTGCTCCTCCTCGGGCCATCCGGCCTCCCCGGACTGACAATCGATGAAGAGCGACCAGAAGTACTCGCAGTATGCCAGCCAGACCTTCAAGCTTCCAGGCTCGGCGTTGACAGCATTCTTGAACAGCTCGACGACCTTGACCCGAGCCTCGAGGTCGGAGGCATGTCGGCTCTCCTCCTCGACATACGCCAGCCAGTTATCCTCGCCTACGGGATTCGCCATCTTGTACCTATACCTATCTTGCCCTTCTTGCGCGGGAATCGAGCGATGAGCTAGGCTTCTTCATGTGGTTCGTATGGGAGTATCAACTGATAGGTTCAGAGCTACGGGATGGTCGCGAATGGGCGCGGATATTGGAAGAACGGGAGACAGATTCCAGGTTGACAGCAGAAAGGTTCCGCGGAGTATTTGTCATGTGGCTCGTAAAAGGCAGCGGTGCTTTGCGTTGCTCTATCTGTCCTTCTCCTCTCCTCCAGCGCAAAGAGACAAGAGAGGTAGTACCGCCTCGATCGAGTGTGTACGTAATGTCTGTCGATCCAGTGTCTGTCCGTGAGGCAGAGGGTGCTAGGGACGCTGCGGCCCGGGCGGATGATTGATGTGCTCAATCAGGTTTAGGTAGGGCGATATACTACACGTGGACGTGGTGTAGGGGAAAGGTAGGGTAGGTAGCTCTAGAGAGGGAACGGACGAATCGATGGATGGATGGATGGATGGATGGATGTACGAGTACGGTTAGCCGCATATGATTAAGATAGTCTGCGGCAGGAAGAAATCATTCATGTACTCCGTACTACATCTATTCACGTACAAGTATATATGTGTATATGTATACGTATGTGTATGCATATGTGTGGTAGGTATGTAGATATGTAGGTAGGTAGGAAGGTGGATTCAGTGCGAAGAGGTGCAAGGCGTGTGAAGGTGTGGGTTGCGAGGCGTTGTAAAGGTCGGGGTGTGATGAAACGTTCGATATGTGTATGGAGATAGCTAATCAGGTACTGGATGGCCGGAGCCAGCAACTTGAAACAAGGCAACACATATGCACCATGGAGAGTTTCTGGTTCTACTTTTTTTTTTTTTTTTTGGTTCCCTAGTATGGACCCAAAGACCCTGAGATGATCGGCATACGCCGGGCCATTCACCGGGACTTGTACGTGTATGTAGGTGTAGGTGTATCTGTAGTATCTATCTAGTGGAGTGTGTGTATGTGTGTGCACCAAAGAAAAGAAAATCATGATATGGGAGGGATTAAAAGCTGCCTACTTTGAATAATCAAACGACACATGTACGTCAGGTAATGGTCTGGATGGACGGGATGACATACGTATCATTTAAGTTGCACGCTACTGTACGGCAAGCTTTAGCTGTGTCTCTCTGACGCAGCAAACGTAAGGTGTTCGTTCGTGCTCAGTAAAAGGTGCTGGTGCGCTATGGGCAGTACGGGATAATGGGTAGAAGAAAAAGAGGGCCTGGAACTATACATAGATATACATATGTGCTTCCTACGCAGGAACCGGAAGAGGAAGGAGGTTTGTAGAATAGACTATCCGCGTACTGTGCTGGTACTTTTCGTACGTCTGGCGCCTCGGGCGGAACGGGTCAAACATATGCCTGTCAGGCAGGTGCTAGTTGCCGATTGGAAGTACCACACACCGACCTGGTACAGTGAACATGACATGCGGGTAAGTACCTGCATGTACCTGTTGCGTGTTGCTATGCACACGTGTGGTTAAGCGGGTTACTCACATGAGGGAGTAAATTGACCCCTGTTCGGAGGAATTGAATGCGGTTAGAACGAGTCCAACGCTTTCTTTATTGTATTTCTGTAGATAACCTACTGAATAGGTATGCGCGCATCGACGGAATAATCTGGTCCAAAGAGGTGCCGTCCTCAGACTTTTGCTTGACATACCAGCAAACAGGTTACGGCGGGAGTCTCGGTGCATCGCCACGATATCCTCTGACAAAAACTTACATAACTCAGAACTTCGATTTCACCTTTCCCACTCGTACTAGGCAAGTGCCTTGCAAAAAGCTAGGCGGGGCTCCATTACGAGATAGTGCTAGTACGAATGGAGACTCCTTCGATATCTCGCCGGAGCTGTCTCCGAGAGCCGGACCCGTCAACTCCAAAACGCTTTTCTCGAGGAGGCCGGGCTTTCCTCTATTGAGGCACGACAAAGGGCCCCGATCCCCACAGCCATCGGACGTTTCTAATATTTCTCGCATGTAAGCCAGCCAACATGGATACGACCGGCCAGGAACTGACTATCATCGCGTCCAGACACCGCCCATGACCGCCCCACGCGGCTTGCAAGGTGGTGGTCGTGATGGTATAAAATAGCGAGCCGGCAGGTGGAGAGGGTCGACCCCGGGTCAGGTCATCAGGCAACCCCCAAATTTATTTACTAAAGAGAGTCAGCACAACTGCCGTGGTGATCCTTGCAAAAATAAAATAATAATAAAGGCCTACCGGCCAACTCCTTCGTACATGACAGGACTACCATACTACCTAGGAGTAAGCTAAGCTAGGCAGGGCTAAATATGCACTCCAAGTCACCGTGCTGCCGAAATCATGTTATAGGGCACAAGCCCAGCTCCGCCCCCCGCTGTTTTGTGGGGTGCACCGTGTACCGTGTCAGGATATTTCGGGTCTTCAACCTTCAGAGTTGCCGTCTGTCTCGCTCGCCTGCCAATCCTGACCTCCCCAGTGGGCCCCCCCAAGAGAGACCACGAAATGGATGCGGCCAAGGCAGGGGGGCTCGGTTCTAGGCCGCCGTCGAACCTTTCGGTAGCCGAAGAGTCTTGCACAGATGATGCACCATGTCGTCATCGTCTTGCCTAGTCTAATTTGGATCTCCTTGTTTCTGGAGCTAAGATGCGATCTAATCCGAACGTCAACCTGCCAGCGTCCTTAGTCGCAGCTGAAGTTCTCGCTGAAACGAGGCCCATATCTGTCTGTTCGGATGGGATCTTCGGAGTTCTCATCGGGTGATTTATTCCGAACCATCCAAATCCAACCGAAATGTCACAATCAGTCGCCTATTAGAAGCGTAGTTAGCTTATAGCAGAGACTATTTTACGTGATCAGAGCATTTTCCATTAATATCACGGCAAACTATGAGAGACGTCCGTAGAAAATAACTATGTACCTGCAAGTCCATCGTAGAGAGTCGAAGTTGACTAACAAGTCGCAATCATTCTCCCTCAACTGCAATGCTTGTCAACTATCCGCAACCTCCTGGTCTACAACTTATCAGAATCATCCCGTGGTCCCTTGTCTTTAGACCGTTATCGCCGGCGGACCCCAGTGTAATTCATTCTTGAATAGCTCTCGAGGATCTGACACAATTTTCCGAAGCTCCCAGACCGGCTCCATATGAGGCAGGTTGGCTTGATGGCCGGAAGCTGCTTCAACTGTGCTTCAATTTCCGATGAATGTACTGTCCCATCCCAAGTGAAGATAGAAGTATTCCCACCTGTCCCCTCCATCACATGACAACACTAGCCGCCAGCTGGCTACTTAGTTTCCCACCTCCAGACGGTTCTGACGGAACCCTCTTTTGATTATCATTAGGGACTCACTAGCTACTGTTGCTTCAGGGATGATAGGCTTCATCAGATCTTTCATATTGAGCCCTATAGTTCGTGATTCCACGCCGTGACCTTGTCTGCCTGCTATACCCTTCCTCGCCAGTGTGATATGCACTCTCTGCATAAACCTGCGCCCCGGCCAGTTCTTACTGTATGTGTTCAAGTTCCGACGGTTGCTGTGACCCTGTTTGAATCGACGGGCCAGCGGGATAGTCTTGGAGCTTCAAGCCATTGAGATATTTCATCCACAGCGTTATCTCTGACCTTGTGCCACTTAAAATATCAGCTTCGAGCCTTGCGGTGATCTGATTTGTGGCAGACCTAGCTGAAGACTAAGTCCTTCAGCTGAGCCTTGGCTCAGTTAGGGCAGCCACTAGTGGAGATTGCGTGTAGCATCTCCTGTGCAGCTTTTTCGTTGTTACGGTTGTTTTATGTCTATTTAGGGAGGCTTCGCTACCCTCCCTTTCTATTTAGGACCTCTTAGAGGTCATCCTGATAATATCTTCTTCGTAAGGCGTATATGCTTCAGTGTGCGATGTCAGGGTCTCATGATTTGCTTGGACCGAGTCATAAGGGTCTAGAAGAACCACCGATGTCTCGGTTTTGGAGCGTTCGTAGAAGCATACTGGGAGTCTGTCGAAGCACGAATTCGTAGCTAGTAGAGGAGATATGCTGTAGTTCTGGAAGTTCTCACTAAGCTCATATGTGGCGGGGTCCGTTAACCTTAGTTTCTTGCCGAATTGTCCATGGCGGCAAATAACGTGGTCGGCTATTGTTGTAAATGACCGCAGGCTCCTGACGGTCTGTGAGATACTAACTTCGGCCGGGTGTCCCGGGATGTTTCCCGGGGGGTTGTATTTACGGGAACGAATAGGAGCGGCATTCCGTGTCCTGGGACTTCAACTTCGACGAGGCCAATAAGTAGAGCGTCTAAATCTGGATGGAACCATGTATGGGATGCTGGTGGTACCTGCGGTGAGTGCTTCTTCTAGTACCGAGGCCACAAGGCTACAGCATCGTACCGAAGTTGTTGGTGGTGATTTTTGGAGAAGTTATAAGCTTCTCGACAAGTAAGCGCAATAGATGGCGCGGAGAGGTTCATGGTGCTTTTCGGCTTTGACACCGGCCCTTTGGGGTGGAACATGAGCACCCTGTTGGGGAAAGAAAGTTCCTAAATCATGCACCGTATTTCCGGAGGAAGCCTGCAAAAGGTAGAACGGGGAAGGCATTGTGTACTCCGACCATCCTTGTCGTTGATGGTATTGACACTAACAATAGAGTGTTGGCTTCTGTGCCTGGTAGGTCTTCAAATCCTTTTTTGATCAAGGCCGGCAGACTGTCTCCGAGCTTCTGGATCTCATGCAAGGCGCCATCGGTTGTTGGGGTATTACCCTAACTTGAGGGATCTTCCAGGAAATCTTCCTTAGTTAAAGCCGTCGTTGCGTCTCTGAGCCGTTGGATCTCATATAGGACATCATTGATCGTCAAGATGTCATCCCTTTCCGCTGAGTTCTCGTGGCGATCTCCAAGTCCTTGGTCTCGAATACTTCGGAGCTCGGTTAACATGCGCTTTCCATGTCGGAAAGGGGCACCTTCTCCGCTAAGGAGATAATGTCCAAAGACATTTCCAAGACGACTCCGAGACGTCATGGCTGAAGAGGGTTTAATGTACATAAACAAGATGGGAGAACCGCCGAAAGAGTGCCCCCTAAAATCATCAATACATCCGGGATTTGCTCTAACATCAGTCATGAGAAGCCACAATGTCTGCTGGGGAAGGTCACCAGCAGCACCACCACAGGACAGGCCCTGCATACGCATGATAGGCATAATTTGGTGTGACAAGTGGTTGGTAGGAAGGTCGGAAAAGAGGATTATGTGATATTTTCCTGGTCCACTCCAGCGCTGTAGGAGAAGAGGGCTATTTTGGTGGAAGGGAGGACTGCCATATTGATTAAGGCTGGAGAAAGATATTCGGCTTTCTAAATGGTCTTTCGTGCGCCTCGGGTCCCAGTTGGAAGGTGCTGAATTGCGAGCTGGATTCGAAGACGTATATGGCACCAGATCAAAGGCAGACTCGACTTATTTCAGGTACACGTCATTCAAAAGGCACGAATCAGTTTCCGCTGGCTAATTCAGTTCCCAGTACCATGAGAGTATCTGTGTTGATGTGTCAGGCCCATCGCTGTCGTGTGTTTGCAGTTTGATGTTGTTGGTACCTTGTGTTCACATATATGCCGGTCGGTACTAAACCAGTTACCAAGTTTCAGACGTACCAGCTCGATGAGCTTTTCCAGCTTCTTGCAGGCCATTCTGCCGTAGAAGGCAGTCACCATCGAGGTACTAAGTCATAATCTAAGGCACATGTCACCATTGACTCCCTTCATCAGAGAACTAAGTCGTCAAAGATCCTTGTGGGAAGTTTTTCGGGTCATTATCCTGTTTAAGAATGCTAACAATAGAGCTCTCCCCATTACTGGGAATAGTAGACATGTTGGCACCGTCGGGGGGGGGGGGCGGGGGCGGGGGGGG
>QJNY01000794.1:0-25214 GCA_004155945.1 Monosporascus sp. mg162
GGTACTGGGTATAGTATCTATCGTGCAAATTACATCGTGTAATGATTTTCTGTGTATTTGGCTCAGCCTGGAAAATAAGGCTTGAACCCATTCGACCTTGCATAATACCTTCCGATTATTTAAAGTTTAAAAAGTTATTTAAAGAATAAATTCGGAAAAAATTACCTAACTACAATTAATAAAATTACAGGACTTTTATCAAAAAAAGATATTATCTAAAATTTTACCAAATTTATTACATAAACCCAAAAAAAGTTAAGGCTTTATAAAAAAGTTTACAACGAAACTTCGAACGTAAATACATTTAGGAATTTAAATTTCCCGTAAAATACTCCGTTATAATAATACTAAAAATAAAGGATAAAATATCCGAATCGATAAAGATGGAAACCTTATATATCGAAAAATTTACGATTATTAACAGTTAAACGATATTATTATTAAAAATAAATATCTTTTTATCCTTATAGATATTATAAAAAAAAAACATTAACAAAGCTAAATAGTTTATAGTATTAAACTTACCGAACGGTTATTATTTAATCCGAATAATTAGGAATAAAAAATGGAAACCCGTTTTTAAAATAATTTATAAACTTTACGAATATAAAATAATACTTTAAGGACTTATTAATACTCCTTTTAATTTTTAACATATGTTAATAATTATTTTACAAAAGTTTTTCGACCGATTTATATTCGTTTATTTAAACGATATTTTTATTTATTTTGAAACCTTAAAAAAATATAACAAATATATCGCCTAAGAGTTAAAAGCATTCGAAAAGGCAAACTTATTAATTAATGCCGAAAAAAGAATATAACATACTTAAAAACTAAACTTTCTAAGCTTTATTATTATTTTAGGATAAATTTAAATCCAGGATTTAAAAATAAAAGCAGTTAAAAATTAACAGATTTCCGATAAAGCGACCGTTACCGACGTCCGTTAATTTTTAAGATTTACGGATTACGTACGTAATTTAATTAAAAATTTCAAAAAAATTATTAAACCTTTAACGAACTTTATTATTAAAAAATATATTGGAAAAAAGTTCGAATTTTTAAAAAAAGTTGAAAAAGTAATATAAATATTTAAAAATTAAATTATTAACGTTTTTGTTATAGAATTACTTAATTACAACAAAAAGAAATAACTAAAAAGTAACGTATTAAATAAAACCCTAAAAATAAACTTAAAATAATAGGAAAATAACGAAAAGTAATATTTAATCGCTTATTATTCCAAAACTTTAAAAGATATAAAATTACGGTATTTTATTTACGATAAAAAATTGTTAGTAATTATTATAATACTTAAAAAGTAAAAACTTTATATTAATAAAATTAAAAAACCTTATTTACTTTATAACAACTTAAGATTTTAATAAACGATATAAAAATTAAATAATTTTCTTATTTAAGTTTAATTTCAAAATTTATTACATTAAAAATAAAATATTTGAATAAATATTTTAAGCTGAAAAAAATATTACGATATTAAAGTTTTCAAACGCCGTATAAAATGTTCCAAATTATTAAAAAAGGTAACTTAAAATTGTATAAAGTTTTAAAAAAACTTACTTTTAAGTTTTTAACGAAATTTAATAATTAAAGGAATAACTCCAAAATTAACTGTTATATTATAAAAAAGTTTACGTTTTAAGGAAATAATAAAAATAATTTATTAAAGAATTTTATTAAAATTTATTACATTATTATTAAAAAATCTTTAAAATAATTAAACGATTATAAAAAAAATTTAACTTTC
The DNA here is from genome assembly GCA_004155945.1 of Monosporascus sp. mg162. Lineage (NCBI taxonomy): Eukaryota > Fungi > Ascomycota > Sordariomycetes > Xylariales > Monosporascus > Monosporascus sp. mg162. The sequence continues at coordinate 1,772 of QJNY01000794.1, forward strand.
CAAAATTTAAACGAACCGTTAAATAAGTAATAAAGGATTATAATATTTATAATAAAGTTAAAATAGTTCGTTATAAATTATACGGGTTATTGCAACCCGTAAAGATTTTAAATAAAACGTAAAACGCCATAATTTAAAACTTTATTACCAGTTTACCCTTATTTAAAAACCTTATTACCGAAATTTAATACGACGGAATATAGGTAATCGTTAATGGACTTACCAAGTATAAGTATTTTTTTCTCTTTAAAGGAAATACGACAGCAAAAAATTTAACTTACCGGTTTGTAAAATATTATCTTAATAAATATAAAATCCTAAATAAAATTATTTCAAATAAAACCAAATTATTTATTTCCAAATTTGGTATAAACTTTTTGAAATAAATTAACGCCAAACTTAAATTTTCTATAATATATTACCTTTAAACAGATAAATAAATAAAACGATTAAATTAAACTTTAAAGCAAAATTTAAAAAGTTATACTAATTATTAATAAAATAATTAAATAAAGTTATTTATATTAATATAAGTAATTTATAATACGTCCGTTAACGAAAACATAAGCATTTTACCTTATATAACCGCATATAAACGAAACGTAAAAATTTAACGATTCAAGTAATTATTCGATAAAGTTTTAAAAATTACCTTAATAACTTATAAAGCAAAAATAATGGTATTTAAAATTAAGTTGTAATTTCTTTAATAACGGGTAACTTAATAATATAACAAAAAGATTTAAAAAATTAATTTTATCAAAATCAAAAATTTATTTATTACGCTAAAAACAAAACGCAATTTTAAACATTTTACAAATTAAAACTAAAAAAACCAACAACAAACTTAATTTTAAGAAATTCGGTTTATTCAAAATTAACGAAGTTATTTTTAAAACTAACTATCGATTATTTTTACCTAAAATAATAAAAATATATTCTATTTTCCATATTTCCCTATTAAAACTAGTACTTAATAACGCCTTATTAAAATCAAACTTAAAAATTAAAGAAAATACTAATAAGTATAAAGTCGAAAAAATATTAAATTTAAGTATAATTAACGACAAGATTTAGTACTTAATTAAATAAAAGGATTACCTACCTAAAGATAACATTTAAAAACCCTTTAAGCATTTAACGAATGCAAAAGACCTAGCTAAAACGTTTTACTGCCAAAATCCTAACCGACCGTTTCCAATACGGCCAAGGTCGCAGGCGATAACGGTCCAACCCCTAGATTTAAATCTTCGGCGCCCCAGTCGAAAGAAACGGACGCTTCCGTTATAACGTTAATTTTAAAAGTAAACCGCGCTTACTTAACCTTTATATAACGTTATTCCTTTTCCACCTTTTTTTTTTTCTAATTAATTTAATTTTTAACCTTCCTTTAATATTTTAAAAGCTTTCCTTTTTAGGATATCTTCTTAACGACGCAATCGTTGCAATTTATTTACCCTTTTTAATATTTCTTTTTAAAGCTTTTGCTGCAACTCCAAAAGCTCGTCCTCGGCAACGCAACGCTTTTTTTAAAAACGATTTCGTTCGGAATTAATATTTTCTAAGGAAAATATGGCAATTAAGGATCCGTTATAATAACGCTAACGGCGAATGCAATAATAATAACTTAAAAAATTTTCAATCATAAAATATTATTTCTTTTTAAACAAAAGATAACTAAAATAAGGCAAAACCTTAAAGCCGTATGTACGAATAAAGTTCGAACGAAAGTTACGGAATTAACGTTAATTTATGCGTACCTTACAAACTTATTTTTTTATACGACCCGCTATAGTAAGTTAGCATTTAAGAAAAATGGTTTTAATTAAGAATAAAAAAAACACTTACTTTTTTATTTTTGGAACAAAAATCCTAAAAGGAAGAAAATAATGTTACGGTCCACTTAATTGTCCGTATTAAAAAAAGCCCTTAAAAAAGATAGGGCTTTCCTTTAATTACGTAACCATATAATTTATTTAATCTGGTAAATTACCCGGATCACTAAATCTAAAGAATCTGGTAAAACAAAGAATTTACAAACACACTTACTTTAAAACAAAAGGTATATAATGGACAGAACCTTCGTATAAATAGCACCCACGTAATTTTCGCTCCTTAGCTATCAATCTAAGCCTTCAATCAAAGGCACCGTTCTCCGGTTAAAAGAAAAGTCCGCAAACCTCTTTAACGAACAAACTACTAAATTATTCCTCGTATTATTGTTACCTGCAAATCAAGACCCCTTTTCGGATACTGCTCATACCTCCAGGTGGATGTATAACAGGTTCGTTACACCCTAATACGCGAACTTTTTAGGTATTTCAAAAAGCAGCTAAGATTAATGGATATTACGGAAACTCTCGATTAGCGGAGGACCACCTTGCGAATAATCTTAGATAAGGAATTGGCTAATCAGGAGAATTCAATCGCGGGGGGAAAGGCGAAATTGTCAGATATAGGGGACATCAGTTGTGTTGTATTGGATGACTAGCTGCAGGCGCTCTAAAGCACGCACTCCTCATTTTATGGAGTCTAGATACGGAACCTATATGTTCCGATCAGGGAAAGCCTTTCCGTATATGGGGTGCTAGCGCACCCCCTACTAGCTGACACACCCCCTCAACGTCTCGACGCAGTCACGGCGTTAACTGTTACACTTCATCACTTCCTAGAGCTGCAGCGTTCTATTCCACCTCTCCTCCGGCGATCGAATCCTCCTGATCAGCCAATTCCTTCTCTGAAATCATTCGCAGGTTGTTCCTCCGCCGGTTAAGGGCTTCCGTAACATCTATTAATCCCAGCTGCTTTCTGAAATACCTGAAAGGTTTTCGTAACAGGGCTTTAATTAATTTATCAGCCAGCATGTCGCCCGTAAGCGTATAATCTACTTTGATTATATTCCTTTTTGCGGCTTTTCGTAACCAGTGATTATGTATATCCATATGCCGCAACTTCGTTTGTAATAGGGCGACGTCGGCGTTGATAAGCTGAATGGTTTGTCGATTGTCGTACCACATATTTAACGGTCCAGTATCTAGGGTAACTTCCAATTCTTTAATTAATCGAAAACTAAATAAGGCTTTTTTTGCAACTTGCGCAAGAAATAATAATTCTGCTTTTATTATAAAAATAATTATTATATTCTGCTTGTTCGCTTATTATCTTATTACTTTTCCGAATAGCTTTATAACATAAACTTAAAAGTTTTTTCGATCGATCGTATTATCCGTAAAGGAATCGTCGCTTTAGGTATTTAACGAATCTTTATTTCCGAATTATAACGTTAATATTTTAATTCCGATCAGATATAATATAACCCGATCGGTAGCTTTATAATACGCGTCGTTAGGATTCAGGTTAAATCGGGTAAATCGGAATATTGCAAAAGTTATATCGGGTCGTATATTAACTGTTACGTATAAGATAAAACCGATCTTTTTTTGGTATTTGTTAACAAACCTTAAATAAGCTAAATTAAAATTCGGCAGTAGTTCGACGCTTATTATTAACGTATTTGGAAAATTATTTAAACTTTTTTTTGGAATTAAGTTAACCAGCTTATTTATAAAGTTAAATTAAGAAAACCAGATTTTTTTTTAGCTTCATTTTTAATTATTTCGATCCTTAAGAATTACTGTAGATTTTCGCCCTTTATAAGGGTATATCGCTTCCTTATTTATTAAATCACCTAATCGACAAGGTCTTAATCTTTCTTACGGTATGCCGTAACGATATCGTCCATAAAGAAAAAAATAAGTACCCTTTAACGAATAAAATAATAAAGTTTATAAGGAACGGGGTTAAATCCCAAATTTTTAAATATTTTAGTAAATTCCTTTTGCTAAAGTAAAAGTAACTTCTTTAATTTATATAATGCCTTTTTAATTAAGAAAGTTTTGCTACGATACGGATATTTTAAAGGTATTTTTATATATATTTTATAAGGTAGGTTAACGTTAACGAAAGCGTTTACCGCGTTATATTGTTTAAGCTTTAAGTCGAATTTAGCCGTAATAGTAATTAAAGTTTTAAATAACTTTCCAGCTAAAGCAAATACGTATATATTGCTATAAGCGTTTTTCAGCTGTTAATCGCCCCGTACGATAAGACGTACCTTGCATTTTTGCAATTAGTTATATTTATTAAACTTGTAAATATATATTTATATATACCTTAAAACCTGTTTCCTTTTAGTAGCAAATTAATTAATAATTTTCCAGGATTATATCTTTTTATAGCTTTATAAATAAGCTTTTTCGGTTTTACGGAATAATTCCCTTAACGGGTATATATTTAGCTTTTTATAACCTTGCGGCGGTGGCGGTAAATCGCGCTTATATACCCGGTCTTACGATTTAAGGATTTTATATATCTTCGTATCGAAACTTTTTTAATTAAGGTAACGCGTATTTCGGGTAATTATTTTTCTTAAATTTCCGCAGCTTATCGGCCGATTATCGATCGTACTAACAGAATAAACTAATCGTTTTGCGTTAAACGCGGCTTTTTATATTTTGTAATCGTACCGATAATTATCCTTTCGACGCGGAACGTACGAAAAGCTTACGTTTATAACCCGTAAAATACCTTCGTTTTTTACCGTTATTCTGGGTTAAACAGAACGATAAAAGCCTAAGGTTACCTTTATTATTTCCGCTGGCGTATTAATCGTAACAGTTATTAAAATAAACGTTAGTAAAAGTAATAGGTTAGGGAACGGAAATGGTTCGAATATAACGGTCGTATAAAGGTAATCAGTCCTATACGAACAAACTTGTTTTTCCTTATTCCGTACGTCTCGTACGCTTGTATTACTTTAAAACTAACCTTTTTGTCCAACCGGTAACTGAAGTATTTTATTTAGGTTTTTATCTTTTTTTTGTATTTATATATTTAGGTGGTTAGGACCTTAATCAAATAGTTTTACCTATCGCAATAGCTTTTGTAACTTTTTTTTTTGTAACGTACAAAAGATCGTTTTTTAAATTTTTGATATTACCTAAAAAGGTAACCTTTTCGTTAAACAGTACGTTTCGAATGGCGATAACTTTATTAATTAATAAGTTCCAAATTTCGTAGATATTCGTAAATCAGTAACCGACGAAAAACCTAATCCATGCCTTAAAGTTCAGCTTTTGGAGTCTTTGTTCTTTTTTCATAGCGGCAGCTGTTATAGCATAAGCTATACAGCCATATATTTGCAGGTGGGCCTGTTAAGGCTTCCGATCAAATATTGCAACGCCGTCCCTGTACGCCAGGTAAATGTAGTAAACCTCGTATGGGCTTTGCCAGAAAAGTGCGTATTTGGGAGTACGGTTGTATAAATATATTGCCGCTTTAAAAATGTATACGATTAAAAACGAAGGTAATTTAACGCTATTTCGTATCGCAGTCGCTTTTTCTTTAATTATATCCCTTAAGCGCTTTGTACCCCCGTTCTAGGCCTGGGTATGCGGTACTAAGGGCTTAAGTCTAATATTAAAAGGAAGCAACTGGAGCATATCTTGAAGCTGGTGATTTTTCAAAATCTCGTTATCGCATTCGAATACCTGTGGGAAAACCTTGTCCTGGTTCTTCAAAACCCCTAAAAGGTATCGAAACGTTGCGATCAGTATATCTTGCTTTCGATTCTTTAGATAGATATCCCAGATGTATCCTAAGTACCTGTCGGTTGCAAACATAACGTATCTGTATCCTTCAGGGTCTTTTTCGAAATTTGTGAAGTCGATGGCGATTCGCTGTCCTGATCGGGAGGCTCCTTTCTTCGGCTCGCGGCGTATTTGCCTCTTGGCTTTCGCCTTGCCACATGCTTAGTATTCGACTGTTGTAAGACCCTTTAGGCGGACTCCCTTTGTATGGGACTGTAACTGGGCGATCACTTCGGGCTTTAGGTGTTTTAATTTTAGGTGCTATATCGTACCGTTACCGATTCGTGATGGTTTCGTTGTATATAAGTTGACGTTTCGTTTATAAGCTGCAAAGGCTGCATAAGTAACTATTGCGTTAATGTTTTCGATAACGAATTGATTAAACCTATTTATTAACGTAGCAATTACCTGATTATACTTATTTCGAATAAAGTTGTTAGTTTCCCGGTTATCTTATTAATACCCTTTTTTTCGGAATTGCCGGAAAGATATTAGGTTACATACGAAGTTTTCGTAGTAAGCTACGTTATATAAACGTAACGCTTTAAGGCCTTTAAAGCTTTAAAGCAATATATTTACTTTTTTATATCTTTTGGTCGGAACGAAATTATTCCCTGCGTATATACCGTCGCCTTGGATCGTCGTCCTATAATTTAAAAACCTGCTAATTAGGTTAAAGATATGTATAGTAAACCTTAAGTCCAAAATGGCCGAATTTCTTAAGGGGTAAAAGGCGACGTTTGTCGTATTGCGTTAATCAAAAATTAAAAAGTATGCTAATATTCGTTTTACTTTCTTTAGGAATTAATTTGTTTTTTAAATGGTTAGTTTTTTTATAGTTTTCGATAGACGGTTAATTTCCTTTTTTAAGAATTGATCGGAAGCAATCCGGTTTTGAATTAGTGCTGAAATTCCCTTATTGGGCTTGAATTTTGCTGGAGCTTTGTTAAGGAACGCGTAATAGTATTGGGGTAACGTATGCCTAGGGTTTAGGTACGTTTTGTACCGAATTCCTTATACGTTTAACTTTTGGCGTTTTCGTTTGTTGCTGCTGTTGTTTCGGCTTGCTTGGGAACCTTTACGACTGCTTCGTTTCGGTTTTTTGCTAGAGGTTTTATTACGTGGTTAATTGTTAATATTTTTGGTCTTTTTTTAATTAGGACCGTCCTAACTAAAAAGGTTTGCTAGGGTTTTATGGAAGGTCGGGAACGTTACCTTAATGTTTTTTACTGATTATTATAGATTCGTTATGGTTTAATGGTTTAAAAGATTAACCTTAACCTTTAAGTAATTAATCGTTCCTTTTTCGATATTATTTTATTTAAGAAGCATAAATAAATTCGATTAATTAGGTATAATCGGCGTTATTACTATATATAACTAATTCGTTTAGATAACTGGCATAGTTATTTCGGGAACCCCGTAACGTTAACTTTGGGCCATAATTTTCTGTTATTTCGTTATTTATTTATTAAATTTTTTAACGGCTTTCGGGGCTTGTTTTAATCGTTTTTCATATTTGCGTTTGATGTTTATAAGTAATCGGTTATTATAAACCTTTCCTGATTATTGCAATTTAGCGTACTAACCTTTAAGGTCGTTATTTAAGCTTAAGCAAGTTTGCTTAATTGATAGGGAAACGTTATTTAAAATCCATTTTATAAGTTCGTTACAGTTTTTTCGAAAGGTTTTGTATTTCCGGTTTAGATAGGTATAGGTCGCAAAGTTCTGATTGTAGGCTTGTTTGCCTTCGGTCGTTATTTCGAGGGTATTTGTCGGATAATTCGTGTGATCGATTTTTTCGGTAGTTCCTCCGGAAAATAAGGATAAGGATAAGGTTGTAGTGGTCGGGGTGTTGGTTCGCGTTTGAGGACGAATTCGTCTTTTTGGATAGGAGGTAATGACGGGTGTTGTAGGTTTGACAGGCCATAGAACGTTTTGATCGGGATCAATATAGTCCCACAGGTCGTATCCCTTGGCTCTGGTCTTGAATTCGTCCTTAAATTTGTCCCAGTCCTTAGGACCGGTATAGATAACTGCGGACGTCGACGGTACGGTCGCTATTGTGACTAATAAGTATACAGATAATTGCTACTGATGTGCAGCCTATATCGTCTCAGCAACAGCTGATCAATTGATAAATAACACGAATTGAGCGAATGAAACTCTTAATTGTCAGATATAGGGGATATCAGTTGTGTTGTATTGGATGACTAGCTGCAGGCGCTCTAGAGCACGCACTCCTCATTTTATGGAGTCTAGTTACGGAACCTATATGTTCCGATCAGGGAAAGCCTTTCCGTATATGGGGTGCTAGCGCACCCCCTGCTAGCTGACAGAAATGGAAAGCTGTAGCTCTAGGAAGCGAAAAGGTATAAGGGTCAACGCCGTAAATACTTCAAGGCGTTAAGGGAATGTGTCAGCTAGCAGGGGGTGCGCTAGCACTCCATATACAGAAAAGCTCCTTCTGATCGAAACTTATATGTTCCGCTGCTAGACTCCATAAAACAGCAGTACGCGATTTAGAGCACCTGCAGCTAGCTCATCCAATACAACACAACTGATGTCCTCTGTGTCTGACATCTCTCCCCCGCAGGTAGATATCGCCGATCCTTCTTCATTCTAACCTCTCGCAGTACACGCAAAGCCCGTATGACAGCGAAAGCAATTACCGTACGCCGAACCTGTTCTTGAATCGGAAGTTCCTCCATATTCTACTCCTTGGAACAATAAAAAGGGCTTCAAATTGATGGATTTATCAAAGGTGCCGCCTCCTAAGCGACTGTTGGCACAGTCGCTTACGAGGCGTCACTTTCGTTGATTTCTGCCACTGGCCATTCTAGGGACTCCGATAACTCCGGACGAAAAGATACATTGCGTTCGGTGTGCTTGACTTGTGATCGACCCTCTTTACGAAAACTACAGCTCAAATGGGCTAGATTCTGTGTTTAGCGGCTTAGCGAGGTATTTCGTACCCAGAATGCGGTGCCATTCAGCCATTAAGCCACTAATTTGTGCCCCAAAGCCCGTTGTCGGATCTGGCCCTTAATGGTCCTATCCGGCAGCCGATGCTACGATAACTAGCGCGATCTTAACTTCCGAACGACGATACCAGAGACGATATCCATTTATTATTCTGGCCGGCCTCTTTTACACAATATTCTTGCTCGTGTAGATTGATATTCATCGAAGGGTGGTGCTTATGCAAATAGAGTCCAAGATGGGAGAAAATGGAACGCCGACAACCGGTTCCTAGACGCAAGAACGATACAACAAATGTAAACCCCCTTGATATTTCTTGGAGGTAGATATGCGACGCCGGGTGCCGGTGACGGACATCGGGGTCGTATAACGCCCTATGTGTATATTTCTAGTCACACGCCGCAGACCAACTAACCCACGTTTTTTGATGCCCGTGCCATAGGATATCGGTTCAGCATCTTTGTTACTGAACCTTTGTTGATGACGCCCCGGGCCTTGACGATGGCACTTTCAACCACTTCAGCGCCTTCTACAAGCGATGTACAACCGCGCGAAATGGAAAGACAAATGGTGCCCGAACTTGTGTCCAATCCGAGAAAGATTCTCTTAGCGATCTTTATGATGCTTTTCGTCGTATTTAATGGTTGCTTCTTGGGGCATACGGGCCTAGGGACCATTGGAAAATATACCGGAGATTATCTATTCGACGAAGCCCCTTTGATCGGTCAGTGTTGGTGTTCTCCCAAAGACCGGCTTTAAATAGTACGCTAATATTGGGCGACATGTCCCTAGATGCACATAATGATTTCCCAATATGGATTCGAGCGTTCTACCACAACCATATCTACCAGTCGAACTTCACACAGGAATCGAAACTCTACGGCCAGGTTGACTTCCCTCGTCTTCAGCAAGGACGCCTTCGGGGCCAATTTTGGAGCGTATATGTCGAGTGGTAATTATCATGTATTCATCTAGTACATTGCATCGTACATTTCTAACGTAAATGACAATAGCCCAAAGAATGCGTCTGACTACTCCGACGGCGTCTACCGGGAGATAGTACATGATACTCTCCAACAAATTGATCTCGTGTATAGGCTGATCCGGGATTACCCTTCCTATTTAGATCATGCGTATAGCGCTGCAGATATCGGGAAAACATTCGACTCCGGTCTACGGATTGCTTCGCTCTTGGGCATTGAAGGATTGCACCAAATCGGCAACAGCGCAAGCATTTTACGGATGTATCATTCTCTGGGTGTCAGATATGCTACGCTGACCCATACCTGCCACAATGCGTATGCAGATAGTGAGGAGCCGGCTAAGGCTCTTCACCGAGGACTGTCCGAGGCAGGAATGGCCATGGTGAAGGAAATGAACAGGCTTGGGATGATAGTGGATCTATCACACACAAGTTTTGAGACACAGCGCGATGCTCTGAGAATATCTGCTGCGCCTGTCATCTTCTCGCACTCTAACGCGTATACCTTATGCAACCACACACGCAATGTGCCCGACGAGATCCTCCAGGCCCTTGAAAGGAATGGAGGTGCCGTCATGGTCACGTTCTATCCTTCATTTCTCGATAACGACGCTTCTAATGCTACACTCGCTTCCGTCGCGGACCATATCCAGTACATAGGCGAAGCGATCGGTTATCGACATGTTGGAATCGGTTCGGATTTCGATGGCATGGAAGCAGGTCCCAAGGGACTCGAAGATGTGACCAAGTATCCAGACCTTGTCAAGGAGTTGCAGCGTCGAGGAGTCCGGAGAACAGATATTCTAGGGATCATGGGTCTGAATGTGATTCGAGTGTTGAAAGATGTGGAGAAAGTCGCGATATCTCTGCGCCATGCTCAACCCTTGGAGGATGATGTAGAGCCTTATTTTTGATAACAAACGGTTCGTATCATTATTTATAAAGCCTCTTGATATTCAACATGGCACGACTTCAATGTGGAATTGGCGCGTATGAGCATCCACTAATGTCCTCGTAAGTCCAAAATGACAGAGAGGACGCTGTCATCACTCGGACCCCGAGTGCAGTGTCTCCTACAAGGTTGTGGTGCTTATAAACCGCTATTTCGACCTGAACACCCAAGCATAAAATCACGAAAAGTGACCGGAATACAGGACCAAAGGAAGCAGAGAAGTGGAAGACCAACAACCTCAGTCCATCTCGAGCGCTAACTTGTGCCTGATACAAGTAGATGGTCGTACTCCAGTGACCTTAATTTCAGGTAGCGTTACTGCATTTTGTTCTCAGCGACGCATCTGGATAACATGTTTCTGGGGAAGAAATTCGGAAATAGAAGCGGTATAGAAGTTGTGGGTAGAACTCAAGTTGCTGTTGGGCGATTATTTTGTCGGGGTCCATAGGCCGGGAACCGAGGAATGAATATTTATATAGCTACAAACTAATATCGGGGCCCGCTTTAGAACCCCTTTTAGTTTTGACCATTTTACATGTACCTTCCAAACTAGTTCTGTAGATAGCTAACAGAAGTTACTTTTTGCATGGGTGGTAACTCATTGATAACTTCTATGAAGGACTTAGAAATATGGATGCAAGTTGTTCTGAGTCCGGAAACGGGCAGAAGCCTGGACCAGAAGATTCACTCGGATTTTAGAAGACCCCAACCATTACCTTACACAAAGCTTGGAAAGACTGAAGGCTTTGTAGCCATTTTTGGTCGACGCCCTCCACCACGAGAACCGCCTCCCTGATCTGGAGAATGCGAAACAGGCTGCTCAGGCCGTTGGCCTCTTACACAAAGTGCAATTACTCCTTGATCCCCCAGCCCTAGTCCTCGCGGACCATTTTCTCGGTAATATTTTCCACTCCTCTGACAGTACGCCTAGCTTACGTGCTTCCCAGGCTACGTGAAAACAAAATGCCTCTCTGCCGCAGTGGAGCGTGGGGTACCCGATGCTTTGCAAACGGGGCCAATGGCTTTAAACAAGCTAGCGGCGGCAACGGGTTCACGAAGCGATAGGCTAGGCCAGATTTTGCGCATCCTTTGCAGCCACGGAATTTTTTCCTTCGACCATAATAATGGTAATTAGCTACTCGCATAGCCCAGCTTCTTCGCTGCTACGCACTCAACACTGGACACAGTGGCACAATAGGGTCACATTGTTCGGAGGTTAATTCCACGACATAGCTCGCGGTATTCCCGAGTCGACTCGGGAAGATGCTACGAGATGGGCTGCTCAGATAAACTACAATACCGATGAAGACATGTTCTCTTTCTTCCGCAACCAAGGCTGGGTACCACAACTGCATCGTACACTAGGAAGGGGGGCCTGCTGCGCAAATGCCCGGTATACTTGAGGACTATCCCTGGCACGAGATTGCTAATGGCCTCATTATGGACCTTGGAGGTGGCGGAGGAGCTTTTCTAGCGGGGATGGAGCGGAAATTCCCTACTATGCATGGGGGGATATTCGACCTCCCTCATGTTATTGATCGCGGCCGCCTTTCCTTCCGGGAAGATGGTCAGTTTTCAGACATTAGGGACCGCGTCAAAAGTGAGAACTCATCAGGGGAAACTTCTTCGAGTCTGCTCCGACTTACACAGTATACAGCATGAAGTGGTGCCTTCACGACTGGAAAGACCCCGGAGCAGTAACGATCCTCAAGAGGATCTGCGAAAGCATCAATACTAAGACGAAGAGTAGATTGATCGTTCTGGAATCGATACTGTGTGATGACCACTCAGCCCGGTTGAGTCAGTACGGAGACATCAATATGATGATGGCCAGCTTAGGTTGGCGGATGGTACTATAGCCGGTTCCGTAATTTCTGTATGTATGATCTAATTCTGCATAAGTTCCGTTATGCAAAAGATTACCTTATATCGTTATCCTTTAAGTGACCCTCATATTATCCTCGGATTACCCTGGTTCCGTAAGTATAACCCGTCGATTGATTAGTCCGCAGGTATAATACATATTGATTATAAAACGATATCAAAACTTCCGCTATTACCAGATCTAACAGGCCCGCCTTCCGCCTTTATCGCCTTGCCTTTTTATACCCAGCAGCCCGACGTACCAACCAAGGTACGCTTCCTTCGCGCTATTAACTTCCTAACGTTCTGCCGCCTAAAAGACGTCATGGTTAACTTTATACCCTTAGCCGGGTTCCTTACCCTTACGGACGCCCCAAGGAATATCGCCGCCTCCCTATCGCAACCGCTTTCCGCTAACGAAACGGCATCGCTAACACCTAACACGGTCCTTCGCAGCATCCTTATGTGAAACGACAGCGTCGATCCGGATACCATAACCCTAATTACGGGCATTCTATAAATGAATAACCGAAATACCTTAGCTACGCCGCGTTACCTAAAAAAAAATAAAAAATAAAAAAAAAATAAAAAGAAATAAAAAAAAAATAGAAAAGTACCGCGATAATAAACCACCCGCGGCAATAACCGAAATTCTAAAAAAAAACTGCCAACAAAATACTAAAATTTAAAGAAGGCGTTCAAACCTCGTAACGCTAACGCTTTACTACCGCACCAACTTTTCGACTATAAAATCGAACTGCTTCCGGGCCAAACGCCAGCATATAATTGGACGCGGGCCATATCCCCGTACGAACTACTGGCGGTACGGAAATATATTAATAACCACCTAAAAAAGGCCTTTATCCGCCCTAACAGTTCCTTTGCAGCAACCCCTATTTTGCTCGCCAAAAAGCCGGGGGGGTTATACGTATTTACGTAAATTACCGGGGCCTTAATAACGTTACGGTAAAAAACCGTTATTCGATCCCCTTAATCCGCGAAACCCTAAAGGCCTTTTGCGCGACGCGGGTATATACTAAGTTCGATATCGTTACGGCCTTTAACCGTTTACGTATCTTTCTAGGGAACGAATAGCAAATAACTTTTATAACCCGGTTCGGCTTATTCGAATAACTAATAACAGATTTCGGCATAACTAGCGCTTCGAATTCTTTTTAACATTGTATCAACTATACCCTTTTCGACCTTTTAGATAAATGTGTCACGGCTTACCTTAAGAATATCTAAATATAGAGCAAAAAGAAAAAAAAATTAAAAGCTATATACGCAAAGTATTACGTCGTCTCGCTGACGTAGGCCTAACGATAAATATCCGGGAATGCATATTTAACGTTACGAAAATACGGTATGTAGGCCTGATAATATTTACAGACGGCATTGTTATAAACTCGAACAAAGTAAAGGCTATTTAAGAATAAAAACACCTCGGGACGTTATAAAAATTACAGCGCTTTTTCGGCTTCGCGAAATTTTACCGTCGGTTTATAAAGTGTTTTTTATCGATCGTTAAACCTCTTACCGCTTTAATAAGCAAGCCTAAATAAACCGGCTTACTTCCAAATAACGTAAAAGCAACGTTCCAACGACTAAAAAATGCCTTTTTGACAGCCCTAATATTATTTTATTAAAACCCCCCACGCCGAACAATTCTAAAAATTAACGTCTTTAATTAGCCCTCGGAAGGAGTCCTTTGGCAATATAATACGTAAGGTATCCTATAACCGGTCGCCTTCTTTTCGGCTAAACATAACTCTATAAAATATAATTACGGAATTTACGATAAAAAACTGTTAATTATTCTTCGAGTATTCGAAAATAACGCCCAGAATTATAAGAGACCAAAAAACCTATAACGTCCCACACCACCGAGCGCAACGCTTTTTCAATCATTCCAATTACCTATCTTCAATTGCCCATTTCTCAACAACCACAATATGGAGCGCCTTACAAAAGAAGCGAGAATGAACCTAACTATTCAGGCTAAAAAACGAGACCCGAAACTTAGTTACAAGAGGCTTGGTTCTATCTATAAAGTCTCATCTTTTACCTTAGCATACCGTTCTACCGGTAAACGCGCCCGAACCGATATTGCCCCCAATTCGTAGAAATTGACGCCGACAGAAAAAAAATCGATTGTCGACCGAATCCTTAACCTAGATACGCGAACATTTCCTGTCCAGCTTCAGCACGTTAAAGATATAGCCAATCTATTGCTTGCCCAGCGCGTTGCAAAACGCGTTGGAATTAACTGGGCGTCGAGATTTGGTAGACAGCAAAAAAAACTTCAGACGCGTTTAAATCGGAAAACCGATTATCAACGGGTCCTATGCGAAAATCCAGAGACATTTAGCAAGTAGTTCGACCTTGTTCGGGCTATAATCGCGAAATACGGCATTACAGAAAAAGATATTTACAACTTCGACGAGACTTATGTTACAAGAACAGGGGTTCTTGTTTGAAAGAAGCCAAGTTCTTGGAGGTTAGCGCGGATACGGCTAAACCTCGGACCTGGAATAATTTGGCTTTTAACATTGATCTAATGGATTTAAATGATCTAAGTAAATCACTTAAATCATATAGATCTACGACATACTTACTATAAAATGAAAGGATATATAATGGACTAAACTTTTATGTAAATAGCACCTACTTAGTTTTTCGCTTTTTAGCTATTAATTTAAGCCTTTAATTAAAGGTACCGTTTTTCGATTAAGAGAAGAGTCCGTAAACCTTTTTAACGAATAAATTACTGAATCATTTTTTACATTATTGTTACCTGCAAATCAAGATCCTATTTCGGATACTGCTTATACCTCCAGGTGGATATATAACAAGTTCGTTACATTTTGATAGCTTTTTAATTAATAGCCGACGAATGGTTCAAGGCCCAGTTAGGTATAAGCTTTCCTGAACGCAATAAAGACGATATTACAAGACGACGTTCAGACGACAAATAGCATATTCGATTACCGTTACTAGTTAATAAGGGATCAGTAACCAGATTAAACGATTTACTACCTATTAAAGAAATTTTCTCCTTAATCGACAATATGGCACCCCCCTTTACCCGATTTTAAGGAGGACTTTTTTCCTCTTAACCCCAGCAACAATCCCTTCCCGCGAAAGAAACTGTTAAAGTCCAGAATTTAAAGGTTAAGGAAAAAGGAGAAAGGCAGCCAAAGGAACAAAAGAGCAAAAAGGGAAAGCCCACCGTCGACGAAAAACTGGATATCTTGGTAACGGAACTTTATGCATTACGACAAGAAAATGTCAAACTTGCCCGACAGTTGCGAACTAAAAAAAGGACTTCGACGCTTCCCTTATTTGGTATAAACCAAACCCGTAAAGGTACAATTCCCCCTCCTAATTACCATGGAATGCCGGAAGTCAAAGGCTATAAACCAACCCCTTCAAAACCCTATAATAGAACCACAGACGTAAAAGGATTCCTGGTGCAGGCCAAACTTTACCTTAAGTTTTACGAGAATTCTTTGACGGAAGATTACCAAAAGATAATAACCATTTTCCAGCTGTTTGCAGGAAAAGTTCTTTTATGGTTTGAACCTATTATAAACGACTACCTTATAAACTACCCTAACCAATCCTTCGACTTGACCAATTATGTTTTTAGCAACTATAAACATTTTAAGGAAAAAATGCAAACTTTATTTAAAGATTCCGATAAAGAATAACATACAGTCGAACAGCTATATTTCCTCCAGCAAACCAAGTTAGCAGCAGAATACGTAACTAAGTTCAATCGCCTTGCGTTAATTTCTAATCTTCCAGAAAGCGTACTATTTTATCCCTTTTATAACGGCCTGAAATTTTAAGTTAAGGATAAGATATATAAAGTACCTAAGATTGGCCCCTTTTAGGATTACATTAACAAAACCATTATTGCCGATCGACGTACCTTTAAGAGGTACTTAAAAAAGAAAAGATCCGATAAAAAGAGAAATAACCAAAGCTTAAGCAGCAAGTTCCAGAAAGATAGAACCAAGGGCAAATCCCAGAAGAAAGCTAGTACTGCTTTAAAGAAGCCCAGAAAAGATAAGTTAAATGTTAAATGTTTTAACTGTAGCAAAAAAGGTTACTACAAAAGCAAGTATCGCTTTTCAGCAAAGAGGGACTTCAGGAAAGAAGGGGTTCCTTAACCCCAAAAAAAGGTTAGAATAACCAGATAAAAATCAGATAACGAAAGCAAGGAAAAAAGGGAAATTAGTTCCACTTTTTCTCAGCGAGAATTCACCATTGCTACGACGCACTATGAACAGAATGGCGACCCAGAGTACGAACGTTGCCCGATTTGTTAGAATTAAACGATTAAAGCCTGCAGATATCATCCCGGACAAGAGACCTTTAAGATAGCTATAGGGCTAGGATGTACTTGCCATTTGGATAAGCAGCGGTACAGAATGTACGACGAACATGGCCAGTTGCGCCCTAATACGGTGATATACGACCCGACGCCTTTAAAGCCTAGTAAAGCTCCTGAAGATAAAGAACCAGCCCATAACTACGACCTACTCCATTTCTCTGCGTGTTACGATGACAACTATCTAACTTACTTCCGCGCCAAAAAAGATAATGATTATTGGCCCGGATGGGATGAGGAGATACCTACCGAACCCGATAATGAATGCAGATGTATTGAAATACTTAGATGGCCGAAGTACCCCCGATCTTGTTACCTTTACCCCGAGTCAGCCCAAAGCCGAAGGGCCATTGCTTAAGGATGCTTATGCTACGCCCCTACATTATGTATAATGCACGAAATCTTGGATATGGGAGCCGACCTTTTAGAGATTTTATCTCCAAAATTAGAACCTCTTTAAATATCGGAAGTGAGAGTTTCGAGATTAGTTTGCCAGATTGGCAAAAGAAAGTGGTTTACTTGCATGGATAATAAATGTTCTAAACATGCTGTCAAGAAGGCCCGAAAATGGAAACGCCTTTTAACGAACAAGACCAACAAGTTAAAAAATTACGCAGGCCTTCGAAACTAAAATATCGAAAAACCTTAACCTATAAGACCTTATACGAGGCAAAAACTGGATAACGTAATTAGATTAAGATTCCTTTTTAATATAGAAATAAAACGTTTAAAGCTATAATCGACTTAGGAATAAAAAAAAACTTTGTTTTATTAATAATTGTAAAAAAATACCGGATCCCTTAAAGATATAAGCTGAAGTTATATAAATTACTTACAGTCGACGGAAGCTTGTCCAAGTATAAAAATGGACGAGTTTTTAGGGAAATAGAAGAACTTTTAGTCCAGATTTAAGAATATTTAGAAAAAATCAGGCTGGACGTAGCCGACATTTTCAGATACGACGTCATCCTTGGAATACCGTGGCTTCGTTTTAGCAACCTTTATATCGACTGGAAGACCTAGAAACTTTCTTGGAATTATCTTATGTTTTCTTCAGGAAGGAAGTTTCGAGAAATCTGTTACCTGATTCGAAAAGCTAAAGTAATGGACCTAATTGCTAAAGTACCCCTTAAGTACCAGAAGTTCAAAAAATTATTTAAAGAACGAATACGAAAAGAATTACTTAACCATAATCAATAAAATTATAAAATTCTTATTAAAAAGGATATTATCCAAAACTTTACTAGATTTACTATATGAACCCGGAAAAGGCTAAGGCCTTGTGGAAAAGTTTACAACGAAACCTTAAATGCGGATATATTTAGGAATCTGAATCTGTCAGCTAGCAGGGGTTGCACTAGCATTCCATATACGGAATGGGTCCCTCTAATCGGAACATATAGGGTCCGTGGCTAGTCTCCATATAAACTGCAGTGAGCGATTTAGAGCACCTGCAACTAGTCATCTAATACAACACAACTGATGTCCCCTGTATCTGACAATTAAGAGTCTCATTCGCTCAATTTGCATCATTATCAATTGATCAGCTGTTGCTGAGACGATATAGGCTGTACATCAGTAGCAATTATCTATATACTCCAATAGCCACAATGGCAACCGCATCATCGACGTCCTCCGTTATCTACAAGGGACCCAAGGATTGGGATCGCTTTAAGGGCGAATTCCAATCTAGAGCGTACGCGTTTGATATTTGGGATTATATTGATCCTGATCAGAACAAACTATGGCCCGTTAGATTTACCAAACCCGATATAGCCTTCTATCCAAAGAGACGAATGCGTCCCCAGACGCGGACCATTATTCCATTTACATCCTTATCCTTATCCTTATCTTTTGGAGGATCCATCGAAAAGATCGATTTTACGGGCCATCTAACAAATACCTTAGAGATGACGACCGAAGGCAGATAAGCTTATATTCAGGACTTTACGACCTATACCTACGAAGACCGAAAGTACGAAAACTTTCGCAAGAGCGTTAACGACCTTACGAAATGGGTCCTGGAGTCAGTATCTCCAACGATCAAAAAGACAAGCCTTATCCCAGGAAAGAATTTGCGGGAATGGTACGCCAGCTTAGCTGAATCAGGGAAGGTGTACGACAGCAGGCTTTTGATTAACACCTAACGAGAGTATCGAGAAAGATTGAAGTAAGCTTCGAGATCAGGAAAGAAGCTAGACGAATGGATTGTAAAATGGCAGGAAGTTATGGCCTAGGGATAGCGATACGGTGTCCCAGAAACGAAAACAGCGATCGTATGGGTCAACGACCTTTACATGGCAGTAGCTCTTATTGCTGGGGCATGGACGACAACTTTCCAAAGGATAAAGAAGGCTGAAATCGAAAAAGGTACGATTAGTTACCAGGAAGTAGCTGCTGACCTTTTGGATTATTGGGTTATGACCTAGGTACCGTTTATATCACGAAATATCAAGGCAGCGTTTCCGATTTTCCATGGGGCTTTTACAAACCCCTTTGATTAGGACGATCCTGATCAGGAAGAGACCAAGGATATTAACAATCAGCTACGGGGCAGTACCTTTGGGAGAGGGGCGAAACGAGGCAGTCGTGGAGGTTTTCGAAGAGGCCGAAATAGCAGCAGCAACAAGCGGAAACGAGAAAAGTCCGATGCATAAGGGATTCGATGCAGGGCATGTTTAAGCCCTTTGCATAAATTACCGCAATGCTATTATGCATTTCCTAATAAGGTTCCAGCAGATTTTAAGCCTGGACAGACAGTTACAGGCCTTGTCCAGGACCGAATTGCTTCCGATTAATCCCTAAAGGAAGAGATTGACCGTTTATCAAAAGCTATGGAAAGGATTAATGCCCAAGATACCGAGTAACTCCTAAAGGGAGTAAGGCGAGTCCTAGCGTGCTTTCTGATCACTGATTAACGTAGTGCGATAAGCGTTGCGCCTTACCCTTTAAGGAATTTAGCGATTTTGGACTCAGGGTCTACGATACATATTTTTAACCTTATTAGCAGGTTCCTCAACTTCAGACCGACCATACAAGGCGACGGGGTGTACGTAGGTAATAGCTTTGTCCCGATCAGAGGATACGGAAAAGTGGACGTATTACTCCAGAGCCCTAAGGGCCCTAAAGCGTTGCGTTTGCATAACGTGGCCTACTGCGAGAATTTCGCATGCAACCTGGTTTCTCTCCGGCAGCTCCGAAAAAAGGGGTACTGGTGGGATAACCGAAAAACCAACAACTTTATTCGAGATAAGTATGATCAGGTGGTTGCTACGCTAATAGACAAGTTTGATCAGTTTGTCATCGAAGATATCAGCGCAACGGCTACTTATGGAGCCCTAGCAACTTACAGACGAAACGTTAACTCATATACAACGAGACCACCACGAATCGGTGACGGTACGATCTGGCATCTAAGATTAGGATACCCAGGACCCGAAATGATCGCACAGTTACAGTCCCATACAAGGGGGGTCCGCCTGAAGGGTCCTACAACAATCGAATGCCAAGCATGTAGCAAGGCGAAGGCCAAAAGGCTAATACGCCGCGAGCCGAGGGAGGGAGCTTCCCGATCAGGACAGCGAATCGCCATCGACTTCACAGATTTCGAAGAAGACCCTAAAGGATATAAATACGTTATGTTCGCCACCGATAGATACTTAGGTTTTATCTGGGACATTTACCTCAAGAATCGAAAGCAAAATACATTGATTACAGCGTTCCGATACCTCCTAAGGGTTCTGAAAAACCAGGACAAGATTTCCCCACAGGTAATCGAATGCGATAACGAAATCTTAAAAAATTATCAACTTCGAAACATATTTCAGTCGCCTCCTTTCAATATCAGACTTAAGCCTTTAGCACCGTATACCCAGGCCCAGAACGGGGGTGCAAAACGCTTAAGGGGTGTAATCAAGGAGAAAGCGATTACGATGCGAAATGGCGTTAAGTTACCCTCGTTCCTAATCGTATACATCTTTAAGGCGGCAGTGTACCTATATAACCGTACCCCCAAATACGCACTTTTTTGGCAAAGCCCATACGAGGTATACTACACTTACCTGACGTACAGGGACGGCGTTACAGTATTTGATCGGAAGCCTCAGTAAGCCCACCTGCAAGTATATGGCTGTATGGCCTATGCTATAACAGCGGCCGCCATGAAGAAAGAACAAAGACTCCAGAAGCTGAATCTTAAAGCATGGATTGGGTTTCTCGTCGGTTACCGATCCACGAATATCTACGAGATCTGGAACCCATTAATCAACAAGGTTATCGCCATTCGAAACGTACTGTTCAACGAAAAGGCTACCTTTTTAGGTGATATTAGAAACTTAAAAAACGACCTTTTGTACGTTACAGAAGAAAAGTTACAGAAGCTACTGCGACAGGTAAACCTACTTAATCCGGCCTATGGCCACCCAAACATACATATCCAGGGGGAAGATAAAGACCTGAACGGAACAATTCAGCTACCGGCTGGATAGGAAGGATGGTTCCAGAGTGGCATAGGCGCTGAAGACGTACGGATTGGGGAAAAACAAGCCTGTTCGTATGGAATTGATTACCCCTATACGACCGCTGTATTCGAACCATTTCCGTCCCCTGGACCATCACCGCCGCCAGCGTCTACTTTGATAACTGCTACGATTATTGCGCCGGCGGAAGAAATAGAGACGACCTTAGGCTTCTGTTACGTTGTTTAACCCAGAATGACGGTAAAAGACGAAGGCGTCCTACGGGTTGTAGACGTAGGCTTCCCGTATGTTCCGTGCTACAGGGGTATTATTCGAGGCGATTACAGAATATGGGAAGCCGCATTTAATGCTGGACGTTTAGCCCTTTTTGCAGGTACGTACGATAACCGGCCGGTAAGCTGCGGAAGCTTAGGGAAAATAATTACCCGAGGTACGTGCCACCCTGATCGGAAAGGTTTCGATACTTTTTCATATAACAGGACACTTAGGTCCAAAGACCGGGTGCATAGGCGTGACCTACCGCCACCGCCGCGAAGCCATAAAGAGCTGAATACATACCCATTAGGGGAGCTATTCCGTGAAGCCGAAAAAGCCCATTTACAGAGCCACAAGGAGATGCAATCCTGGGAGGTCGTTGATTAGTTATCTGCTAAAGGGAAACAGGTTTTAGGGTATATATGGGTGTATGTTTACAAGTTCGATAAGCATGGCTGGTTGCAAAAATGCAAGGTACGTCTCGTCGTACGGGGCGATTAATAGCTGAAAAACGCTTATGGCAATACATACGTATCTATTTTAGCTGGAAGGTCGTTTAAAACCTTAATTGCTATCGCGGCTAGATTCGACCTAGAGCTTAAGCAGTACGACGCGGTAAACGCTTTCGTTAACGCCAATTTACCCTATAAAATGTACATAAAAACACCCCTAGGATACCCGCATCGTGGCAAGATTCTCTTAATTAGGAAGGCATTATATGGATTAAGGGAATCACCTTTGCTTTGGTAGAAGGAATTTACTGGGACGCTTAAGAATTTGGGACTTAGCCCCGTTCCTTATGAACCCTGTTGTTTTATTCGTTAGGGGGTGCTTATCTTCTTTTTTGTGGATAATATCGTTACGGCGTACCGTAAGAAAGATTAAGACCTCGTCGATCAGGTGATCCAACAGATACAGGAACGGTACACCCTTACAGGGGGTAAGGAGTTGCAGTGGTTCCTCGGCATCGAAGTGATTAGAGATAGAGCTGAAAGAAAAATCTGGCTCTCCTAATCCGACTTTATAGATAAGCTGGCTAACCTAGTCCTAAGAGAAAGTCTGAATGACCTTCTAGATACGCCAATGACGGGCGTCGAGCTATTGCCGAATCCTGATCTGGCCCATCCAGGGTCTGTTAACAGATACCAGAAGAAGATCGGTTCCATCCTGTACGTAGCAGTTAATACGCGACCTGATATAGCTTTTGCGGTATCCCGACTTGCCCGATTTAACCTGAATCCTAGCGACGCACATCATAAAGCAGCTGATCGAGTTATATTATACCTGATCGGGACCAAAACATTAGCGTTGCAGTTCGGGGGTAAGGATTCGTTGGATACCTGGAGCGACGCTTCCTTCGCGGATAACTCGATCGATCGAAAAAGCTCCCAAGCCTACGTAATAAGGCTATTTGGAGGAGTAATAGGATGGCGGGCGAACAAGCAAAACACAATGACTACTTCTACAACAAAAACGGAGTTGTTGTCCCTTGCGCAGGCTGCAAAAGAAGCCTTATTTAGCTTTCGACTAATCAAAGAATTGGGAGTTACCCTGGATGCTGGACCGTTGAATATATGGTGCGACAATCAACAGATTATACGGCTTATCAACGCCGACGTCGCCCTACTACAGACGAAGCTGCGGCATGTGGATATACATAACCACTGGCTACGAGAAGCCGCAGAAAGGGACATGATCAGAGTGGATTATACACCTACGGGCGATATGCTGGCTGATGGGCTAACAAAGGCCCTGACACGCGAACCCTTTAGGCACTTCAGAAAGCAGCTAGGACTGGTGGATATCACAGAAGCCATCGATCGGCGGAGGAACAACCTGCGAGTGATTTCAGAGGAGGAATTGGCTGATCAGGAGGATTCTATC